>WEIS01034079.1:705-11246 GCA_013389965.1 Todus mexicanus | reverse complement strand
TTTTTTTTTTTTTTTAACCTCTCCCTCATTTTAAGTCACTTTGTGAAGATTTTCATGAGAAATCTTTGTTGGTGTGCATCCACCTACTTCTGATGTTTCTTGGTCTGCTGCTGATTATTTGTATGAGCTGCGCATAACGCTAATGCACCACTAAAGTGGGCTGCATTCTTCTTCAAATTGTCTTTTCTTTCAAATTCTTGTACTAATAGAAATGAGGCCTCCAACAGTATTTCAGGCATATTATTGAGAAGAACAGTTCCTGCAGTAGCATTAAAGTCCACTCAATAGCTGCTGGCTGCTGATGCCGTATCAATCACACAGAAGCAGGCAGCAGAATACACTTCCTTGCAAGTCATTACAGAAACCACAGGTTAATTCCCTGGTAATACAATCCTCCAGCACGCAGAACTATAAACTGTAAATACAGTCCTTTTTAAAAGCAACCTCTTATGCCTTTCAGCTTTCCAAGTGCACTAGAGCATAGCTGAACAGAAATAACAATTACCCCCACCATCAGTATAAACAGAATGAGCACTGCTGAGATTAGATATCAAGACAGCATTCTTTGCAAAAAGATGCAGCAAATAAAAGCGTAGCGTATCATTGAAAATCATCTGTTTATAAAATCACCTACTTAGGCAAAATTTTCATCTGTTTCATTCACAAGCTCAGCAGAAGCATCCTATGTAATACTGAAGCTTTCAAAATCACACTTTGCTTCACTTCCCTGGGAAATGTCTTTGGTCCCAGTGAAAAAGCATCATTAGCTACTTGCTTTCAACTTTGACATCTATAAGCATTTTCCTGGAGCCAGTGACGGCAATGGAAAAGCCTCCGACTTCTGCAGGGTCCAGAAGGAGGCAACTTCAAACAAACTTTGCAAAACTAAGGCTCTCCAGCTTTCTTCAAACTCTGAATCAATAAGAAAAACACTGCAAATCTGCAGCTAGGGGAAGGTTAATGTCTCGTGTGTTCTGGGGATGTTCTGCTGATAAATTAGACTTATTGAAATAAAAAAAATGAAAGATGTAAAATGATACAAAGGAGAAAGTAAGTAATTAAAGGCTTAAAACAGTGCAGTTGAAGTCAAACATCAAAACGAGAGATGGATGATTTACCTAGTTCACTGTCCAGTTCCTCCGTGTGTACCCCTTCTTCTCCAAGGGAAGAGCAGTAAATGAGACAGAAAAATTAAAAGAAAATTTCAGATACCAGCACCAAGCAAGAAAATCCCTACAGCAAACAGCAGAACCAGCACTAGTTTTCTACAGACCGAGCCCAAGCTTTCCATTTATCACACTTAAGTGATCAGAATATTGATGGATCTGATGCAGATAATGACAGAACTGGTTCTTGCATTCTCAAAATAGCTGTACCAATTGACTACTTCTGTGCCACAGTTTGATATGTCAAAGCAATACATTTGCTATCCCCGTTGTAGGGAAGCCTCTCCCTCAGATCTGTATGGTTCAACCTTCGTAATCCGCTCTGTAGACACATGGATCTATCAGAAGGCCAGACCTGAATACTAATGTACAAATCTGAGAGGAAAACCTTGCATCTAAGTAAGAACTAATGCAGCCAGGTTTTCAAGAAAGTACCTGAATTTATGTGCATACAAGGTCCAATTGACTTCACGGTAACTACTCAGATGATTTAAGATCGACATGAAGCCAAGTGCCTTGTTTAACCGGAGGCACGGGCCCACACTGAAGTCCAGATACAATGGTGAGGCATATACAGGAATGCAGCACTTTTAGTGGGGCACCTGGGACAAAGATCACATAATTTTTCAAAGACACAAAGCCATCAATATTCACTGTTGCTCCATTTATCATTATCTGCTCCATATTCATAAGTTAACAGTGACACAGATGATTAAAGTATTGCTTAGCCTATAAATAATAATAATGCAGCCTGAAAATGAAAGATGATGACAAAACCAGAACAAAGACGGTAAAAACAATCTTGGACCTAATACAGTAAAGTATAAGCCACATCAGTGAATGATAGAAGCAAACAGAAGATGTAATGTCACAGCATTGCTTTTGAAAACTTTGACACCTCAAAAAACCACCTCCATGACCTGCTTGCAATATATTCCCACCAAACCAATTGTTTAGGACCATTAGTGTGAAATATAAATTGCAATTTCCATTGATAGCCTAAACAACTGGAAACACGTATCCCGATCAAAGAAAAAAAACCACAAGGCAACTGCACCCAAACAAACCTGAAATGACATCTAACACGGAGGAAAACCACAAACAGGATGGGATCAAGCCTGAAAACTCACGCGCACACATGCACACCGAACAAAATAGGGGAGGAGTCCCACTGACTTCAGTGGAATCACATCCAACAGTGACCCTTGCCCAAACCAGTCAGCTTCTATGATGCAGTAAAAATAACCTTCTCTCTCCTTTATGCTCACATTGTTTTCTGAAATGTAATTATTCTAATGCGTGAAGCGAGACCAGCCAAGGAAAACAGTGAAGCACACTGCTGTACCTACGGAACAACCAGTTTAACTAATGAATGGTAAAAATATTCACTAATGAGAAACTTAGTGAATGAAGTGAAGGGGTGTGGGGGAAGATGAAATTAGATGATTTTAAAGACCCGATAAACAAAAAAAGATGCTACTTTGCAAAATTATGGACTTACTTAAATACAATAGCAGCAGTATGTTTCTAATTCAAATAAAATAAATTACTCCAATGTTTGTTTTCTAATTGCTAAGAGGACAAGAGCAAGACTTTTCCTTCTGCAAGGAGACTTCAAACTGTTTAAGAGAGGAGCTCAGCCGCCCATTGTGGACTCATCCTTCTGGCTGCTCCTTGCCCTGGCTCAGAGCACGGCGTGGGGCATGCTGACTCATGACAGTACACACTGCTTGGCAGCATCACTGGGGCTATCAGGATAGTGGGAGTCTTGCTGGTGGAGAAAGCCACCAAAGTTGTGCTTCAGGGAAAAGTACCCTCTGAAAGAGGAAAGTCTACGCTGCGACTTAGCAATCTTCTCTTTAAATTGCCAACAACACTTAACTGCAAGGAGGAGGGAGCTTTGCCTGCATACGCTATTATTTAATTTTGTTCCAGTTCTGATTACCCACTGACACATCCATTTTTAGATGCAGAGCAAGGCCTTCATTAATCCAGCTCCCTCCGCTCACTCCTTGACAGGCGACGCCAGTTGCTAAGGGTCTGAAGCAGGCTCAGCATGCTCGGTTTTTGCCTGGGCTTTGCACATCCTTGTGGTTTGGTGCTCGGCTGCATCGTGCGCTAGGAAGTTGGTGTCCTGCTCTATCCTGGCAGCAAAGGCTGCGCAGGCAAATTCTCACATCCTGAAAAATCTCACGCATGAAAGGAAGCAGAGGTTGAAGAACTGCATGTACAAAAAATAGTAACAGCAGCTCTGGGGGCCAGATTCGAACCTATCAGTAAAAAGACATTGAGTTGATTCTTTTTTGAAATAAAACGACAATTCCTATTGAGCTGATTCACACCAGGAGGAGGTTATTCACACTATGAGAAGGAATTTTACAAGGAAAGCACTATCACTGACAAAGTAAACCCTTCTATTTAAGATACATCTACCATGATAGATTGTTAGCCAAAATTATTCATTAGAACAGCATCACCTTTCCTGGTCGATAGACCAAAATATCCATGCAGGTTTTCCCAAACATTTAAGTTATTTTCATCACAATTCCCTTTTTCTTCAAGCATCTCCTAAAGGATGCAGGGTAGGAACCTCCCTTACCAGCCCTACATTTGGCTGCTCTAAATTGGACAGTGGCTTGCATTTCCAACATCTCAAGGAATACAAAATTACATCAGTGTTAATTTTCAGTGGCAAAAATCTACACTTTGAGATGGAATTTGGTTTCAGCAATCATAACACTAAGCAGACTGTCAGAATTTAACAGTAGAAGTGAAGCAATTGAGTTACTTCTGCTCAAATAAGTAAATAACAACATAATTCTTTCAATTCACGTAAAGCTGGTGGTTGAGGCATAACACGACGGAGCACGTAGAGACTCACTCGCTTTCCTCCTACACAGCGATCCAAGGAGCAAGCACATTATAAAGCTTTCAGTCTTGTTCAGCATCAGTGACTACTCAAAGGCCTTTGTAAAAACAGAGGCCTCTTACTTCTAGCACCTCTTTGATTTTTATTAAATCATTAGCCATCTCAGTGGTATTTTATGTACACAGCAATTTTACAATATAATGGATATTGTCTATGCAACAACTAACATTTTTTTAAAAAGTATTTCTGAGCAGAGGACGTTGGAAAGGAGAAAAAGAAAGGAAGAAAGCCACCTAGAAATGGACCAAAATCATTATTATTTCTCTATTTTCAGTCTCTTACCATCATCTTCACATTCTTCTAGAGGCTTCTGCTGTTTGTTCAGGCACCGTGGATCTAGCCAAGATGTTGTTTTTGTGTTATGGCTGGAAACCAAAAATGGAAATATGACCTTTGTTAATAAAGCAGAGCTGAAGTATCAGTGACATAAAAGTATATATCCTTTTTAGTATTCAGCAGAGCCAAAGGCATACTTTCGCTTCAGAAGAAACGGCATTACAATATGATGTTTTGCAAAGTAGTCTATACCAAGTCCCAAGACTCTTGGCATTGAAAACACAAAGGTGAAAATACAAAGGTGAAAAGTGAAAATGTACAAATCATCGTTCCTGACTGGAAAGATGTATGTAAAAGCTGCAATATTCTAATATTCATTTCCAGACTTTTGTCTTTGGTGGTTTGTTTCTCAATTCCACGAGCTGCCTCTGAGCCATTTGCCTCCTGACAAAAAGAGAGAAGTTTTCCCTTCCTCCCTAAACCATGTAGTGAACTCTGCTCCTGCAAAAGATTTTTGATGCTTGTCTAGACTTGACCCAATCACTAGTCAAAAACAAAATTTCCAGTGAAAACTTTTTAATTACACAAATAAAAATGTTCTGTCAAAGCCTTTGATGGAAGTTGAACAGCTTTACTTTCAACTCTTCCTTTCTACAAGTCCCCTGACGGTATTGCGATGCCAGTCCCAGCGGTGAAGGCTGCATAGTAAACAGGCTTAAAATACATTTTTCTAGAAGTTTTTTTCTCCCATCATTTCATTTGCATACACAGACAATCTTGGAATATAATGCCTCTTCTACAACCTGATGGCATCTTAGACATCACCTGCCAAGACATCCCTCCAGTCCCTGAGGTATCATTTATCTAGCTTAGCCTTTAACACTGCTTAACCGTTCTAGGTTTCAATACTGTAGTAATGCTACTTACTTCCCTTTCAAGGTCTCAGAGAGGTTTACAAACGTAACCTTAGCCTCACGACAGTCTCATGAAGCTGGAAATGCTGTAATGAGGGCTATGATCCCCGAGGAACTAACGACCAACCAGCAAACTTGTATTTTACTGCAAGAAGTGGGGACTGCCCTGCTCCTAGGATCCCAGTGTGTAAATAAAAGGTTCTTGTTTTACACATGCTACTACCCAGCCCTCCCAAGGCAGGATAAGCAAATGTGTTTAATCCTTTTGTATGCTTCAGAGCAATTAATCGGCAACTGGAAGACTTAATGGCAGAAATTCAGCAAGTCAGGCAAATTAACAACAATAAAGCAGAGGGGTTCTGCCAACTTATAAATAAGAAAGTCCGTAGTCTAGCTGAGAAAGAGGGCGGTGGGAGGAGAGCAATGGAAAATTTGCATATTTCTTGCAACTTTTGTCTCTCTAACCAAAGCCTCACAACAGTGTAGTTTGCTGAGGCACAGAAAATTTAGTTAAACACCTTTTAGATAATGCACTCAGAGGGAAGGGATTGTGTTAGACCTATAACACGCACAGATCTACACGTAGGGTAATGAGGGACTGCGATACTCTGGGTAATGAAAATCCCAATTAAGGCACCAGAAGAAAAAAAATATCTCAAGAGCCAAATTGTTTCAGCTACAAGCTGAAAGGATTTGTTATCTGACACAGCTCCGGCCCCACTGGACCTGTGCTGGTTCTGTGCAAGGAGCTCAGATGTTCCCATCCTGTTCCCTTCAGCATCACGGCTTGATAACCCAAAGCACTGGAGATGATGGTACAGACATCTGAGCCAGCTTGGGCCCACACAGCTCATTAGCTTGCTCTTTTAATTTGATACAAATCAAACTAAATTGTTTCTAGGCTCAGGGTGTCCTTAGAATTAATAAAGCTGCAGTTATTCAGTGCTGCATCCACACTAACAGGTTCTTGCACAAAATCATCCCCTCTGCGTCTGTAGCCTCGAAATGGTCAATCTGCGCTGCAGGGAAGGAAGCAGTTGGTTTGCTACCAAATTTTCATGTCAGACACGCAGTTGTGTATGCAGGCATACTGCATAGATGATTTTCCTGCAAAAGGTCTAAAAAATTATTTAAGGCACTACAGTCCTGCACTGCTACTAGAAAACAGAGAATATCAAAGCCATGAGGATGAGTTTGGGAAAACTGGTGGCAACAGCAGAACCCCTGGCTGAAGTATCTGTAAGGAAGGACAGTAGAAGCCCATGCAGGGACAAAAACAATGAGCAACTGGCTGCTTGGGCAGCAGTTAGTGCTCACATCTATCCTCTTCAGATATAGCAGGCTGGATGGGCTATTACCCAGGCTGCGTTACAGACATGAAAGCCAGAAAGCATGTCAAAGAATGAGGCACCCTGAGGACATGATGAGGGGTAGAATACCGTGTCTGGGATAATGAACATATTCCAGTTCCATCTGATACGCAGCTGATGAGAATTTGCATTGTGCCTTCTAGACTTTGGCTTACACTAGGGGATCGGTGGAGCCTCTTCAGGTAATTGAGAGCACCCTGGAAAAGGGCCTTTTTTTTTTTTACAGCTGGTGAAGAGCTGCTATGGTGCTCTCAATCCTCCCAGCTTCTCAGATCTTCCAGCACTCTTCTCTGATGTGTTCCCCTGTCATTGCAGCCAAGGGAAAACCTGCTCTGACGAACCTTTCCTTGGCCCTACCCTAAAGTCTCCTCTTCTGATGACAGAGCAGGACTCCTCTCCTTATTGCCTTAATCCAGTATCATTCTCTGGAGTACAAGAAGGGGCATTAGCAGAGGACGTTCTTCTGTACCAACTGGTCCCTGGGTTCTGGTACATAGACAGAGGATCTTAGTTTCCAAGACCGCAATAAACAGACCATCAAATACAAAATCAATTCCTCGCCCCCCTCCTCCTCCACTTAGGCCGCTGAGGTCTTGAGTTTCAAAAGCTAATTGAATTTTAATGTCTAGCTAAACTCTGTGCAAGAAATCTCTTCTACTAACGGGTCCCATTTTGTAAGTTACTCCTATCTCAATAAATCTAGACAAGTATAATTAGAGGCTATTATTTATGGCAGGAAAAAATCAATATCTTCATAAAACTGCTGACAGCACTCAGCTCTTAGGCACAGATTGCAGAGCACGAGGTACTTCTCAAAACTTGCTGTGCCTGCTCTGCACTGAGCTGTGTCTTCTGCAAACCACTGGAGTACGTTAACACATTTGGCCCATTTGTTCTGATGACAGGACAACACACAAAGTCCATTCCTGGGCTCTACCACAGCTGGAGCATATGACTGGAGGAACCCTCTCTGCTGCATCATGCACAGAGGCAGGCTCCAGAAATGAAGTCTCAGCCCTTTCAATTAGGAGCTTTCATCCCACCAGTGAAAACAACTGGCTCATATTTTGTAAGAGTCTGTTGCTTTTGTAACCACCCTCACAAAACAAGTAATTCCCTCTGCCTTTGAACTCAGGAGTAATTTGGATGTTAATCCAATCAGGAAATGCAAAAGCCCTTCAAAAGCAGGAAAGAATTTAGAGCTCTGCAACGTAACTGTATACACCAAATATTTCATACACAGACATACAAACACAAAATGCATCCATGTCCAGAAAGAGAGGGAGAGAGATGGAATTAGAACAACTAAAATGTGCTTTACTCTATAAAATAGACTTCTCCGTTCTCGGTGTAGGCCATCTCCCAGTTTTCCGGCAGAGGACCTAGGTTATCCTCGGCAGAAGGAGGTAGGTATTGAGGGAGGTTCTGAGATGGTTCCGTGGTGGGAACGTTGGTGTGGCTATCAATCGTGGACGGCGGGGTTGTCTCTCTCACGATATGCGTATTATGCTCGTCTTGGTCACCAGACTCTGCTGTAGAAGAAACAAGCACAAATAAAATTGAAAATCAGGTTTTTTCTCCTCCCATTTGCCTCGCCAGGTTTATCCTCACAGCTTTCCTCTCCGTGCTTTTTAATTCGCAAGACACAGCAACAGATGAACCGAGGACAGAAGACTCCTCAGCCTTTTTGCCAGCAGGGATGAGCTTGCTTTGCTCACACACGCTCTGCCGGCCAGACTCTCGCCAGAGCAAATCAGAAGCTATGATCAGTGACTGTGCTTGCTTTAATAGGTCCTGCTGAGGTACCAAAGCCTTGCAAGCTGTCTGAGGCCAGGGCTCACTGATGCACGAGTTCAATGGGCTTCTGAGCAGACTTACAAGTTCAGTCCTGCGGTGCCAATTGTGGGACACGGATTAGGAGAATAAAATTTCCTCTTTGAAGAATGATCAAAAGGGGAGACTTTTACAAATGCAGAAGGTAGCCAGAAGCTCAAAGTCAATAAGCTAATGGTGAATGTCTTCAGTGCAGTGCATTTCTTTTAATTAAAAATTAAAATAATTGCCAGCACTACAGCGTATGTCCACTAGTGTTGCTCACCACTGCTTGTTCTGGCTGTCTGAGGAGGTTTATTCCACGGCTCATCACTGTATCCTTTCAAAGCCACTTGGGGTATTTTATTATGTATCTGGCCCTTCTCCCTCTAAGGAAACATTTCTGATGCTTTTCCATGTAGTTTTGAGCTGTATCCCTGCAACATTGTAGGTCATTCCCTCCACCCCTCATCACAGTAAATGCTTTCCACAAACCAGGTCTTTGCCACTAACCCCTTCACGGAGAGGTTTTGGTAACAGACAAATCCTAAAATTACCCCTGTGTCTACCAAAGGGATTTTCTCTCTTTGGTTCTTGCAGATGCTGAAAATCGATGGCAGTACTTCTGAATCTCCTGAGACCACCGGTCTCCAGTACATGCAGCAGGCAAAAGACAGAGACAGTGTTACACTCTGCCAAGTCCTCAAGCCCCCTGAAAGGGCTTCACAGCCAAGATCTCGCCTCCACTCTCCAGACCAGAGACCATGGACCTCCTCAACTCACAGCCCACAGCCTTGGATTTTTTTGGGGGGGCTGTTAACTGCAGCTCCTGAGCTATTTCAAGTCTTTGTGCTGCGAAGACAAGATACTGAAAATAATAAACTGGGAGAAGAGGGAAGAAAAAGATGTGGACTATACTGGTGCCCTGAGCTGCCTGCTTTCCAGCCTTCCTGGAGTTCGATATTTTTAGGTAGAAGCTGACAAGATAAAGAAGTATGAATGAATCATCGCCAGCCTAAGACTGCGAGTGCAAACATGCCAAAGTCTGGAAAACACAAGTCACCGAGAGGTCTTCTGAGGAAGCACGAGCGTTTTAATATGTCTAGCACACTTACATGTGAAATGAGCATAAGGAATCATTTTGGTATACAAGAAATAACTCTTTTTTTTTGATTCTGTGCCCATTGAATGGAGGCAGGGGGCCAAGGTGTGATAATGTTGTGATAAACGAGCTGCATCTTCCAGTTTTTCATTTTGTGAAGAAAAACAAGGAAGAGAAATGATGCTCAAGTTAGTTCAGGGGCATCAAACTGAGACAGGCAGCAAGGAGGTCAAACAGCATCTCCCAGTAGCTTCCTCCCAAAATCGGATCCTGTGACAAGGGCTGAGGCTGCTGCCATGTAACAGCATGTGAAAAACTATTCTCAGCGCAAAGCTTTGTAAAGCAGAGACAGAAACTCCAGGCTGGGAGCGCTTACACCAACCAGCAGTTACTTGGGTTGGAAACACATAACAGGTAATGGCCAAAGAGAGCACAAACCTCAAAATCATGTGACAGTTTGGCCCGGAGAGCGCCAAAACCAAATCTCAGCCTAAATCCTTCCAAAGATCTATACGGATGTTAGAGTCAGGACTTTGGCGGGTAGGAGCTGGCATGACAGCTCCTGGAACTCACCAGAGGCTGAGAAGGAAAATTGTCATGGTGGTAGGAAGTGACCAGAGGACAAAGGACCAAATGCCAGTGACGGTGAGCACCCACAGCAAGCAGCTGTGAAAGGTGTGGATAGTGCTGCTCGCTAAGCATCTAGCTCAAAGGGAAACTTTGAAACTGAGCTGAGGAAGTAATGCTCTAAGTGCTAACAAACACTAGGATTGCAGACCTGGGGAAGAGCTCTTGCTCTCGCACAAACTTCCATGTCATTTCTGCACAAACTCAACCGATCTCCAATTGTATTTTGCTCTGAATCTGCCTGCGCAGAACTTGACTTTAGGTTGGAACAATTTCCAGTGATCTTTCAGCTAATACTCAATGGTAGTCATGGTGGAACTGAGATCTCTGCTCAGCAGGACACAA
>WEIS01034078.1:0-12308 GCA_013389965.1 Todus mexicanus | reverse complement strand
AAAAAGCACACCTGGAGTTTTCCAGAGGAAGATGATTTCCACGGTTATGATGGTTACCTTATAGAAAAAATAAGCACGAGAGAAAAGTATGTTCAGAGAACAACAGAGGCCGAAAAAAGAGCTGTTAACATTCACTTCTCCATAAATTACAAACACAAGTATGCTTGGGGTTGTAAAAGGATTCTGTTTACATAGGATAGAGATACTGGTTTTAACATTTTTTTTTTCCCCACTGCATAACAAGTTCTTGGAGTCTCTTCCGCAGGAGCTCTCTGAAGAAAGGATATATAAGACCTGAATGAGGCCTTGTCTCATGCGTAGAAATTGCAGACACCCGTGAGGCTCCTGCCTGAGGTGAAAGGATGTTGCTGAAGGACATCTACACTTGTGCTTTGAGCGACATTGCTTCGTTAATGCTCAGAAAGACATTTCTGCAGTAGATCCTGCAGGTGTCCACTACAGTGTTGCTTCACACAGCTTTCAGTCAAGCTGCAGGTGCTGTTGGAAAGGAAACCTGGTCTGGAGATGCCAGAGGCCTTATTCAATGTATTGAGGACTTTTCTTCAATTTTGTCACCGTCATGAGGGACCTCACCAAGCCTCCTCACCTCCCAGTCAGTAACCTTCAAAGCTCTCCTTGCAGCTCAGCTCAGGAGTTATGTCTTGTGATATGTCTGTGACACCGCTATTGGGATGTGTCTTCATACTTCTCTTGACAGAGATAGACATGTGGGCAACAAACTTGAAGGACAACGTTGTGCCTGGGAGAGGTGGCCTCTAGACAGGGCTTGTTAAAATTGAGAGGGACACTGTGACACTAGTAGCATTATCAGGTTATATCCTGCTCAGATGAGAAAATCTCCCACTTAGTTTCTAAATCTAGCTGAAGAACACCTTGTAACATCCCCTGCAGTTGAACCATCTGATCCAGATGCTGCAAAGAGCCACTGGCCACACCCCACCTCTCCACACGCCATTTGGGATTTCTTGTGCCATATCTATTCTCCCAGCCCTGCTATTCCCCTCCTTTATTCCTTCTTTCTTGAGAAGAGAGTGAGCTTGCAGCCTCTGGGGAGCCGCCAGCTCTATTTCCCACACTTCGCAGATAGGAGGACACTTAAATAGGATACCACGGTGTGCAGTTGTATTTCCTATTAAATTGGAGGGATGAATTTGTATTTCCAAAACCACAGGGTAACCATGTGCCTGGGGCACATCTTCAGAAATGTGAGTCATTGCGATCCCCTCTCTCAGATGTTTTTGTCTTCACGTAGCAGGCAGCAGAGCAGGCAGAGGAAGGAAGCAGCCAGAGCGTCTGGGTTTCAGCCCAGTCCATCCCAGCATCTCTTTTTCAGCATCTTTGAAGCAGAGATGATAATACTTTCCACCCTTCTAAAACACGTGTATGAAGAGAGATTTCAAAGGAGAGGGAGTGGGTTTTATTAGGTCGACTGATTTAACTGGAAAAAGTTTCAGGCACTGAGCCTTTCTTCAGGCCTGACGTGGAAAGGCATTTGCAGCCTTTGCTTCAAACCTGAGGAAAAGATTGTGCGCCCAAAAGCTTGTCTGCTTTTTCCAGCTGCATCTGCTGCTCTAACAAGAGACACCACCCCTCCCCATGAACCTCGCCTCACTTACATACTTTGTCTATCATCCACACCAGCGCTTCTGCAACTGGAATTAGTGGAGTTCTATCAGAGTTAAGTGCTGTTGATGCGGTAGTGGAGGAGTGCACATGTAAAGCTCACAATTAAGGGGGGGGGAGGGAATAATTCTAAGGAATGCATCTCCCCTTCCCCCTGTTTTTCCACATGTAAATCCTGGCTGTTCACTGGAACATCATTAATCCTGCTGAATGGTTGTGGCGTGCATACATATGTAAAGCGTAAACTCCTGATGAGTTCTCCTGCAATTTAGCATTAATTAATGTCCACTTAGTATAAAATGTGACATCGTATTTTAGGTCAGCACTTCATTGCTAATGTAAACTGTAAACATCGTGTGCGGAAAAAAAACCCGGGAGGATATGATTTTCCTGCAGTATCTCTTTGCGACATGTTTACATAAAATATAAAGCTAATATATCATCGAGCATCAGATTATTTTTTTCCAGCTCCATGTACTGTGCGATACATGCAGCTCTGTGATACTTGCAGGGCAGCTATTTCCACAGCAGAGTAAACTTGGTGAGAAATTGCTACCTGCAATTCAAGACAGTGTATTTAAAATGTTTTCATTGCACCAAATATCAGCTGATGCACCTCTTATTAGTATAAATGGCATAGATTAGTGTCAGGCATTTTCAACAGTGAAAAAATTACAGAAGCCTGCATGGCTCATTAGGCTCTTGTTGCATGTTAAAGAGGGCCAGACCTTATTAATAAGAGGAAAAGGGGGGGAAAAAGAGAGTATAATGGGAAAAGAATAAAATAGCTTTTGGAAAAAAAAAGCAAGCTTTCTGATTTGGAGAAAAATAAAAGCATCAATTAACCTCTTCAAGTCTCTGAACACTTTCTAGAGTCATCTTAGCTTTGTTTCGACAGGATGTATAGATTACATATAAAGATTTCAAACAGAGATAAACTGCTCCCAACCACTGCACCGCCGAGAAGGATTTTTGATGATTAGATGTGTTACGCTGTTTATGTGGGTCACACTTTACATCCTGCTTCAGGAAAGCATCACTGTTTAAGTTAGGACGTACACCTACATTGGAGTTGAAGCTCTTGCTTATATCCCCTTGAAGTGAATGTAATTTAAGCGTTTATTTCCAGTTAAGCACCTGTGTAAGCACATGCTGAGGAGAAGAAGAACAGATTTAAAATACATTTGAGAGCCTATTGTAATAGGGGTCTCAATCACATGGATCCTGAACCTGCAGGGACTGACACATCAGCACTTTGCACACATTGGGTCTTACCAGCTTCTTGCGGGCTGCGTGCGAGGGAAATACACGTGTGTGCAGAAAGTCATCTTTGTGAGCTGGAAGCTGGAGTGTTTGCTGCTTCCCCAGCTGGCAGCAGGCAAGGGGCGGCTCTTGCTCACATTTATACCTTCTTTGCTGCAATTTGCTTGAGTGCCTAAGATTGTCTTGCTGCTGCTGTTGTTGTTGCTTAGGAAGGGGTGAAGGGGGTGTGAAAATGCTCCTCACAGAAACAGCAGTCAAAAGCCTGCTCTCCTTGGGGCAGCGAAGGAGACCTTGTCTCCTCTTTGATGCAACAAAATCCAGTCTTGCTCTTGACGTGGAGAGACCTCGAACCTGTTGAACTCCTTCTTACACACTCAGCGGTTGGCATTGCAGAAGCAGCACTGCAGACGCCGCTAACCTGCTGCTGTTGTATAAGCAGAGAGCGATTTGCTGTTTCTTTAAGTTTGTATTTCTGGGTTTAATTTGCTTTTCCAAGCCAGCTTGCTATTTATTGTCACAGCTGCCAGAATACACGCATTTATGTCAGGCTTGTCCTAAGGAGGGAGTATGTGGCAGCCACCATTTTGGCAGAAAACAGATAAATATAAACGAGTCTGAGAATCATAGCTCTGGGTAAATTAAACTAAATATGCAGTTTTTCTAGGCTTTCTTCTCTAGGACTCATGTGCCCCGTGACGTGAGCACAAACAGGACCACGTGCACCTTGGCCAAAGGGGTCCAGGTTTTCAGCCACTGCATTAGTGGTGTGGAGCTCCTTCCAATCTGAAGCTTAAATCATAGCTAAGTTAGCAAGCTACTTCCAATGCCAAGCACCAGAGATCAGTGTATTGAGTTTTTTACATATTTTTTTCCCTGTGTGATTAGCATTTTCCTTGAGTCTGAGACATTAATCAATAAAAGCAATACCCTGTAAACAGAGTAAAATGAAAAAGCAAGTCCTGCATTTTAATAATATAAATAGAAGACGGCATGGCATGAGGGGCCAAGGCAGAGCCTGTAATCTGAATACCATCAAAGGTAAAAGAATTGAAGGCAAAGGAAATTTTCAAGGCTGATTGCACATAGATGAAAAAAAAAAGTAATGAAAGATAAAATATTGAACACTGGTTAGTGTGAGGAATGTGTCTGAAATATTTTATTTCACTGTTTTTCAAAAATTTTGTCCTTGCTGCCATCGATTTTAAGGGCAGAGAATAAAAGACAAGG
This sequence comes from Todus mexicanus, assembly GCA_013389965.1. Taxonomy (NCBI): domain Eukaryota; kingdom Metazoa; phylum Chordata; class Aves; order Coraciiformes; family Todidae; genus Todus; species Todus mexicanus. The sequence continues at coordinate 8,174 of WEIS01034078.1, read as the reverse complement.
GAGGAGAAACCCAACACTTGGACTCAATAAATTAAATAGAACGACACAGAAAAATATTTCGAACATCGCCGTTAAAGCAGGGCCAAGGTCTTAATAACAACGCCACAGTTCTTGTTCTTTAGAGAACACTGTCACAATGGTTACTTAAAAGAAATAGTTTATAATTTATCTCATTGTATGTGGTACAAAATACCATGCTGGAAGCCTGAAAATAATAGCCAGCTGCTGGTCCATGCTCTTCACCTACAGAGCTCAAGTGCTCTGGGAAGCTGGTGGGTATTGTCTTTTAGGCAGAAAGCTCCAAGGCTATACCCTGGTGCTGGCAAGGCCAAGGAGGAAGCCAATGTGAAAGTCAACATCACCCGCCAGCTCCTTTCATGTCACATCCAAGAGGTCACACTGCCACCAGTCAAAGCCATTTGATGTATTTCCTGACAGACACCCAAAAAACCGGTGGGGTCAGTGTAGCATTGCCAGGCAGTTCAGCCACCGGGACCAGAGATGGAGGGCAATGGGGGAGGCTGAGCTGTCCCTCCATCCAGCTCATGGCTCCACAGCTGATAGAGCTTCTAGCAAGCCAGGGTCTGCCCCATGGTGGCTTATCCATTGAGGTGGCATCCTAAATGTTTAAAACCATGATGCCGTGTGGTAGCATGGTTGTGTTGTCCATGGCTAAGCCATATGGCTTCACCAAGAACCTTTTTTTTAAATTTTTCCTCAGTGGCTGCTTACTTCATGCACAGCATTTCTTTCCGAGCAGAAATTAACATGAACCTCATTGTTTACTTCTTTATTTTTGCCTTCTTGCCTTCCCTTCCTCCCTCTCTTCATCCTTCATATTCTCAGTGGTGTTGCCACAACTTGGGGAACAGCTTTTCTTCATGAACTGCTTTATTAATTATCTTCTTCTAGAGCTGCAGCAATTAGCGGGGTGAGCTCTCAACATTTGTCTTCTGTAGGCCCCACACAAAGATTCGCCAGTTGGTTATGCTTTTTCTTTGCGGCAAAAGACTGTATTTTGATTTAAGAAGAGATTTAGGAACAAAAAAGGCAAGGAAAGAAAATGCTGAACAGCATAAAGACACCAGAAGTCTTAAAAAATAAAGGTCAAGGTGCCTGAATTACTCTCTGCTTCAGCCTCCAGAAGATCCTGCCCCTAAGGCTGCGGAAGGTGGTTGCTACCTGCCTTGCACCTCCTCTCTCACCTGGGGTCTGGGATCTTTCTGTCACAGGTTTAGAGGCGTGGGGTTTTTTTCCACATGAGATAACCTGTGTGGGTTTTAACTGTGTCTATTCTGTAGACTCCTAAAAATTTTCTAGTGGAAAAAAGGGAGCCTTCTACAGCAAAATGATGTTTCCAAACAGTAAGCTTGGTCTCCTTTGGTGAACCCTTTAGGAGCAACAAGTCATGCCCAAGAAGCCCACAGAAGACAATGTTAAAAGCCACCACGCTGGAAAGGTAGCAATGAAAAAGGCTGATTTCTGAAAAGCCCCTTGGTAACTCTATGGTTTACTAAGTGGAGAAGTGTGGCTGCCTGTTGATTCCTCTCTTGAAAAGCCAAGGAAGCAATCGCAGGTCTTAGAGTGACTTGCTGATGGACTTCCTTCCTCCTCCTCTGCTGGCTCCAAGTTTTACCGGTTCTTTAGAAAACGTTTGTGCTGCTCATCGCTTAAGCATGATCAAAATGATTGCTACTACACAAAAATACTAATAAAAGGACATTGTAGGCAGTGCCTTGCTTACAAAAAGTGACACGCTCTTAGTTTGATCCTGCAACAGGGGTGTAAGGATGCAGCTGCAACGTTCAGACTGTGGGACTGAGGTAAAGAATAATAGCAGAGCAGATGTGTTCCCTGCACAGCGTGGATTAAAAAGAAACATCTGGCCCTTGGCCCCTAAAGGATGTTTCTCGCAGCGTAAATTAAGGGTGCATTGAAGACGTAGGGGCTTGGCTAAAGGGAACTGCCACCTTGGTAACCATCTCTAACCCAGTTTCCAGCTTCTGATGCGTAGCGCCGTGTAAGACACAGGGTAAAAGTCACTGTTGTAAGAGACACGCAACCAAGTACAGTCATCAAAGCATCCACAAAATATATGCTGCTATTTTGTCCAAACAAACAAGTAAACAAACAAAGGAAATATTTTTAAACACTGAACGTACACCAGTTATATTGCTGCAGGATAAAACATGGGCTTTAAAAAAACCCTATTGAGTCATAAATCTCTGTATTTCCCTTTGTGTTTGATCTCATATATTACTTGGAGTTTCTAAAATGATAACAAGGCACGCATTAAAAATATTTCTCTTATTGTTACATTTCAAGCACGTTTACTCTTAGCTGCTTAGCTTCATTATGTATCATAGTCTGAATCTACAAATCAAGTATAATTAGACTTAGAGAACTGATTGGATTTCTAATTAAGCTACATTGGAAACAACAATGCACAATCAGTAAATATTCTGACTAGGTACATTTTAAAGAGCAACTCTTGGGCTTTTTGCTGATGACTAGACACCAGTGTCATTAAATTTGTTGGTGGCAAGCAAATTTTAAAGCTAAAATAGAGGCAATTAGTAAAGATCTTGAAATATTTAATCACGTTTGTCCAATTAGTGTGCAATTAGGCAATGGTGTGGCGTGGGACAAACATTCTGCTTCAGTGTTTGGTAGAGAAGGATCCCTTTGAAATTTTGCTATTTAGTTTATTGATATATAAAAAGGAAGTTATGGTTGTAATTTCCAATTTAAAAAAATACTGTGCAGATGGTCTGACTATATATTTAACAATGTTAAACAAAACTAAACAAGGGAAGCATGTTACCTGAAATTACGCAGCTGTGATCAGTGAATAAGCTCCGGATCACATTAGATTACAGCTGTGGACACCTTGATCACAGAAAGCGCCAGGCTGTTACGCTGGTGAAATCAAAGCTGTGGAAGTTGCCCTGTCACATCTCGAGATGACATGATTATTTCGTCCTTGACTGAAAATACACTTTGTTTTTGAGCTTCGCCTGGTTGTTTTGCATTCCTTCCCTGAAGCCTTGTGCTGGCAAGTTCATTGTGGAAAGTCAAGTGGCAGCTTTTCATGAATCAGCCACGTAGGTATTATCTTGACTTTTCGACTTGGAGATCTGCCTCCCTTTTTGGCAAATTTCAGGCTCTCCTTCAAAAATGATCACGACACTTCTCTGTTGATTTGCAAAACTTCAATGTAACGTTTTGGGCTGGCACGTTGAAAGCATCTGCTGCCGTGCATTTCAACGTGCAACCCTGCGCTAAAAGTGTCCTCATGGTGGTATTTTATCAGATTGGTTTGCTCTGTGTGGCCACGTGCAGACAGTCACGGAAACAGCGCCAGGGAATGTCCCCAGGTGCTGGAGCTCAATTTTCCGGATTGTTAAATTGTAGAGCAGTGCCTGGCATGGTTTTGGCTTGGGTCAAGTACAGCTCTCCCCAGCCATCCCTGGACACAGCTCAGGTGTTAACTNTATGAACACCGTTGTGTTCATTTCTTCAGCAACATTAAATCAAAACAAAACATTTCTGAATTGAAAAGAGAAATGATGCTAAGAGTAATATTGTATGGGAGAGAAATGAGACAGATAAAAAAGCAGATAGTAGATAATTACACAGACATTCATTTATTATTTATCTGACTGTAGGCAAAATTTACCTGGATTGAAGGCTAGATTTTGACCCTTTGATATTCAAGGGTTTAAAAGCAAAGATTTTCAGGTTTGTTACCCCCCAAATCCTAGGAAGACTTTGCATTGGCTTCTGCTAGGTGCTTTCTCTTGGGCAGAGAGAGGCCAGCACTTTCCTGGGGGGTCAGGGCTTCATCAGCCCTCCCATGCAACACAGGCATTGCTTTAATCCCCCGCAAACCTGACTGCAGGGGAGAGATTTTGAGCTCTGTGGTGAAGTGAACCTTGCGGTACATGAACCACTCAAGCTTTTAATTATGATTATGTTGCAAATAAGAATAATTGATAATAATAGCATTTGTTGCTGTTGCTTTCGCAAATACATACATGGTGTCCTTAATCACATTTTTTGGTTACGCGTACGTTTATAGATATGCTCTGATTCACAGAAGGCTTACGTTTCTACTGATGTCAAAAATAAGAGCTGCAGGTCTTCAATATGTTGGCAGATTGGCTGCCAACTCCTATATGGAAACAAGATGTGAACGCAGCGTTTCATGGCCGCTGCCTCCCCACATCTTTGTTCAAGCAAGAGATCAGGAGACCCAATCAAAAGGCTGAATGCCAGAAGATTGAATAGCCAGCTGCAGAGGCAGTGCAAGAGAAGATGTAGCTCTTACTGTTAATGCCTTCTGAAAATCACCCAGGCCCCTGTAGGGGTTAATCAGACATTTACTGCTCTGACTTACAGTCCTCAGAAGAAAATGGTACCCTTCACAGCGCCTAAACATCTAGGATAAAAAGACATAAACTGCAACTCTAGTTGTAGAAAGTTAGTAAGCCTAGCTTTGAGCTGCACTTCAGTGTGAGTACTTGTGTGTTTACATCCAGGATTGTGTACAGAACCTTCATGAACTGGAACCTCAAGCCTCAGGCGTATCTGGTCATATATATGTGTGTGTATATATATATTTGTACACATATATACAAATATCTGTATATGTGTATACATACACTGCACATGTATAGGAATCGAGAAGTTCAAAAAAAAGGAAAAGAATGTTTGGGAAATTCAGAAAAGGAAACGCTTGTTTATTTGATAATGGAAACCAAACCAGCACTTGAATAGCGATTTATACACCGCTGTCAAAGCAAGCTGTGGGTGGATGCACAGACCCGCAGGTTCTCTGTACTTGCTGAATTCCTCCCAGTGCTATCAAAGAGGTAAATGTAGATTTGAAAAAATTGCTTTGATGTGCAAGACATCACAGAACAGCAGCTCCATTCATTGCAGAAAGAGTCCATTATTTAAGTTTCTCAGGCAACTGTACAGATTCCCCGTAAAGGGAAAAATAATGGGACTGTGGAAATCAAATCTCCAACAATGCGTATTCTGCTGGCTTCTGCAGTCTTGCCCTCCTGTTTTCATGTCTTGGTTCTGTGAAATGATGCTAGGTTTGGGCTCATGCACCGCCAATCTCAGATAGGCAGCTCTTGACCAGTTGCTCTTGACCGAAGTGATACCGATATTCTTGCCAGACTCCTCCATCCCTGGCTGCGAGGGTGAAGGGAGGGAGGCATCTGGGAGGGGCACTGAAGGCTCATCACCTGCCTTTTGCCCTTGAGACTTCCCCTTGGCTCACCTTAGCTTTTTCTGCAGCACTTGCTGCACATCCCAGAGTTGGTGCGGTCGGCCACGTACCCGCTGCATCCCGGAGGGATGGGGCAGCTCTGTCACAATGCTACAGGAACCCAGCAGGCTGAGCTGGGCTCATCTCTGGGGCAACACCCCCTTGGAGATGTACATGTATGGGAATGGGAAAAGCAGGTGGAAGTTGTGGGCAGAAGGAAAGGGGAAATTGAGCCCTGTCACCCCTGGAGTGGAGGGATGGCCTGTGGACCAGCCAGGAGATACACCACCCAGGCACTTCCCTACGACAGTGGGGGACACACAGTTTCCCCATCTTCCCTCTGTGCCATCATAAACCATGCAAATGTGTAGAAAGGGTCTGTGAAATTAATTATACTGTGAGTGCTTGGTAACCAAATGAATTGTAAATTGTACATTATTAAAACAGCATCAGAGCACCGACTGATCTATTATTCTTTAGGGAAATGTATGAAGATAAGAGCTTTATATGCTTTAGGAGTCTTTCCAGCCACCACACAGCCAGCTTTGTAAGAAAAAGCGTGGTAATATTTTGTTCCTCTCTGAGTCGCAACTGACACAATAGCGTATTGTTTATTTTTATTACTCTGTCTCCTATTTAATATATATGAGGATACAGTATTGTCACATACACATGCCCAGTCCCCTTCCATTTATCCTGTTTCAGGTGGTATTTTGGGATTAATCACCCTCAACTTTGTGTCAAAAAAAAAAATCTGTAGGTGTAGAAAAATGAGATAAATATTAAGAAGCACGCCCTTCTGCACAAGTGATGTAAGTAACAAGATGCACAGCTATTGTTAGCCTGATGGTTTTGCCTGAATATTGCTCCTTCTTGCCTACCTGTCTTTTAGCTTGTGAGGATGGTAAGAGGGCTTTGTGGGGAGCTGTATGTTCACAAAACCCCCTGTGAAATAGTAACGAGTAAGAAAAAGATCATAGGTGTAGGTGTGCATGCATCCCTTTGTTCCACAACGCGTGGCCCCCTTCACATTCCTCTCATGCAGTATCTGATATCCAGGAAACACGGTTGTCGCGTGTCATCTTCTGGGATACTACAGATCAAAACCCACACGGTCTTCCTCCTAGGGATGGTGGTTTTCTGTATGACTTCTTATAGGCAGTCCCCTCGACAAATGATGTCATGGTCCTTTCCACCCCTTGCCTCCAGCAGAAAGATGTGTTAAGGAGGGCTGTGTGTGAGAGAAAGGGCGGGGGTTGGGCTTTTTTTAATGCCCCTATTGAAGAAATGGAAGCAACACTTACTCCAGCATAGCTTTCCCCACAAAACCTCCTTTATGTTCCCTCCTGGAGGGAAAATGCACAAGATTATGCCCTTATCCATGCAGCTGCTTGCCAGCGAAGAGGAGAAACAGCTGGAGAAACATCCTCCTCCCTCCGGCTAGAGACACATCTCCCGACCAAGCTGCTCAAAGCAGAGACTTGTTGGCTTCTACAGCCACCACATCAGTGATCCCATACCAATGGGCAAACCTTGGGTGTTATTATTCACTAGAGTAACCCTAAGTGTTTCTTTTCTGGTTCAGAGGACCAGCAGCAGCCAGTCACATCCTCTTTCCTTCAGAGAAGGACTATCAGAAAAAAAGTTTTCCTCCAACTGGAAGACCTAGATGGGCATTCAGTAAAACTCGTAACTCAGTCAAAGCAATTATTGCAGTTTGAGTGAAGATTCATTTAGAGTAGGCCAAAGAATTTCAGGACTTGGTGTCTCCTCTATTCAGGCATTGGAGACAATGAAACTTCCCTCGCTCATATAGTTCCATAACAGTGTAAGGCATCCCAAAAAGCCAAGTGTATCCTGGGCTGCATCAAAAGAAGTGTGGCCAGCAGGTAAAGAAGGTGATTCTCACCCTCTACTCGGCTCTGGTGAGACCTTACCTAAAGTACTGTGTCCAGCTCTGGAGTCAGCACAAGAAGGATACGAACCTGGAGTAGGTCCAGAGGATGGCCACAGAAATGGATGGAACACCTCTCATGCGAAGAAAGAGCGAGAGAGTTGGGGTTCTTCAGCGTGGAGAAGAGAATGCTCCAGTGGGACCTTACTGAGGCCTTTCAGTACTTAAAGGGGGGCCTCGAAGAAAGATGGGCATAGTCTTTTTAGCAGAACCTGTTGCAATAGGACAAGGGGTGATGGTTTTAAACTAAAAGAAGGGGGATTTAGACTAGATGTAAGAAAAAAAAAAAAGTTTTTACAGTGATGAAATGATGAAATTTTTTACAATGATGAACCCCTGGCCCAGGTTGCCCAGAGAGGTAGTAGATGCCCCATCCCTGGAAACATTCCAGGTCAGGTTGGACAGAGCTCTGAGCAACCTGATCCAGTTTAAGATATCCCTGCTCATTGGGGAGGGGCGGGGGGAGGCTGAACTAGAAGACTTTTAAAGGTCCCTTCCAACTCAAAGCATCCTATGATTCCATGATCCTTCCTCGTTTTCCAGTTTTTCAAAATAAGGAGGAGAGATTTTCTGTTTTCCAGAATTTGCATTCTTCGGAACAACTCTCCTAACTCTATTTAACAGCATAAAATAGGGTGCTGCCTTTCTCGTCATTGATCAGCCCCTCAAGAGTCACCAGCATCTTTCAGGAGGCGCCGAGACCTCGGGCTCCCCGGGCAGCCCTCTGCCAGGAGCTGCACCGCTGCCTAAAATTCAAAAGAGGGCAGCATGTTACTGAGGCTGCTTCAAAGGAAGGGCACGACTCCCAAGTGTGCAGAAGAATGTCAGCAAGTGAAAAATCACAAAACGTATACATCATGTTCTGAAAAATTACGTTTAATGGAAGAAATGGACTTTTAAAATGAATTTTTCCCTAGGACTTGAAAAAAAAAAAATCTA
>WEIS01034065.1:0-10485 GCA_013389965.1 Todus mexicanus | reverse complement strand
GGGGGGGGTGTTGATGGGAACATGTCTCAGTTATAAGATGAATTAATGGGTTTGGGGTGGGGGAAAAGGGGAACTTTGGGTGGCCGTGGCGATTGTGGTTTCGCCCCACGTCCACGGCTACAATGGATTTTGTGCTGCTGGTTTTCTAGACTTTCAAAAGTAAGATGATGATATGATGGTGATGCTGTTACTGGCCTGGAAAGCCCTGAGGAGCTGGGAGGTGGTTTGTTTGGTTTTTTACAGCAGAAGAGTAAAATCCTTCCCGCGTTCAGCTGAACACACGCAGAAGGATGGGGGCTCCTGAGGAGAAAACCCAAAACTCCGAAATAAGCTGAAATTCCTCTGCTGGGATCTGCCGTCAGCCTGGGTGTGCTCGGTGTTGGTCTGTGGGGTCCTGTCGCCAGAGCCCGGGGCAGATTTTGTTCCTGAATTAAGCAGGTTTTTAGCGTCAGGGCAGATTACTGTGCTAACAGACGGGGCGGTTCCGCATCACACGCGTCTTCCAGCCACAGGCCGGGTTTCTTTTCTTTCTGCCAGCAGAGGGAAATGCACGTGTCTCGTTAACGTGCGTCTCGAGCTAATCCCTTCTCAACGGGTAAGTTCTTTCCCTTACGTTTTGATTTCGGTTTGCCTCGCTTCAGCTCTTTGTTCTTCAACTCTAATTGCTGCTAATGTGTTTTGTTTGCTAAAATACCTTCTCTTTCTTGCTCAACAGCAGCGTTGGCCCGAAATCCCGGCTGCTAAAGTCTGTCTGGTGTTTCAGCTGGGCTGGAGGTAACAGTCGGGGAGCAGACAATTGGGCGGTGGGATGGTGACCATCCATGACCTTGCCATTTTGGGGCTAAAATAGCCAGAAGCAAGTCTGTGCCTCTTTTATCTTCAGGTCACGCGGCACCAGTGCTTGTCCTGTGAAGCCCGGGCAACATCCCAAATTAAGGTGAAGCTGTTGGCTCCTGTGGGTTTCTGCTGAGTCTGTAGAATACTGGTCGGAAACGGGAGGGGTTTTGAGGGCAATGTGTTGCTGCTATTTACTGCAGGGAGGAGCAGACCCAGGGGAGCATGAGAACAGCTTCCAGGTCACCAAAGTGTTTTACTGACTTCTGAAGTCTAGGTAGAAGCACCTTCCTCAGATGTTCTCTGCTCGGTGTTGGCTGAGCTTGGCCTCAAGGTGGACGAGCTGAGCTTGACCTCAAGGTGGAAGAGGAGGGACCTTGCTGAGGCGTGTCCCAGCCATGCTCTGGGGGCTTTTCTTTTCTCCTCGTAATTCCCTGTGGGTTTTCTCATTGTCTAGTTTCAAGCTCCATCATCTCTCACGTGGTCTCTGGGCACAAGGGGGGCCTGGTGAGCAGGTGGCAATGGGAAGGACTTGGGCAGAGCACCACTTGTTATCAAGGGGGGGTCTTTGTGGCTGGGTAAAGGTCATTGGGGTGCTTCTCCCAGCAGAGTTGGGAAGAGCTGCTTGAAGAGCAGGGCTTGGGACTTCACAGAAGTTGAGGGGCTGCTCTGGGGAGGCTGAAGGTCTGAAGAGCTGACCTTGTGAGGCTGCTGAGCCGAGTTCTCTCAATCCTGGGGAGGAGGAGGTATTGTTGAGAGTTAACAAAAGCTGGAAGCCACTGCCTGAAGGAGGCAGCCCATAGTGTGTCCTCGTGGATCCGTGGAGTGAGAAGAGGACATTCAGCTGTTGTGCTGAGCTGGTGGTGTCCCGTGACCCCATCTCCAGCGATGACAGCTTGGATGGCGTTCTAGCTAGCTCATCTTTCTAGATGGTTGCTGGGCCATATCCTCAGTGTGGCCCCATCTGAGAAACATCAGGAAAGCCATGTAAAAAATATCCCACGGAGGTCCCCGGCCACGGGGGCAGAGAGGGGCCTGTGGTGGGATGGCACCGCCGCCTTCCCTCATCTCTGTCTGTCTGTCTCACCCCCTTGCTGGTACAGGCAAGGCAAGGCCAGACACAACGGCACTTCCTTGCTGTGCCCACTGCTGCCTGGTCCTGCCAGTCTTGCTCAGCACCACCAGTGCCGTGACCCAGGGATGGGTGAACCCCGGTGTCCTCCGGCTGGAATGATCTCCTCTGCTCCAAGTAGCCCTGGCTGGCACGAGGAGCTCGGCCACCCCGAGCAAGCAACCCGTCTGGTGGAGGAGAGACTAAAGTCCAGGGTTTTATCTCTGAGCCGCGTGCTTGGCGATACCGGTGGAGCAGGATCCCCGTTCTTCCACCCCGAGGGAGTCCCGGGTGGCAGGATAAAGGTCTGCTGCTGGGCTGGAGGAGAAACTGCTCCGGCTTGAAGAGGCCGGTGATGGGTGGGTGCGCGTATGTGGTGGCAAAGGCAGTCAATAGGGAAGCAGAAAATCGCTCCAGATAAGTCACTCCTTAACAAACCCTGAAGGAGAAGCAGCCCAGGACTGGAGCTGCAGGAGAACATCACACCTCCCTCGTGGAGGGAGGTTTGGGGAGGGTGCCAGAAATGATCTGGGCTGCGAGGACACATACAACACCCCAGTGGTGTTCATCTGTCACGAGCCACCAAACCTACTACTTTGGGGCTTTCACGCATCCATCGCTTGCCGCTAGAAACCATTAGGAAAATCCAGATGGTCGTGTGGATTCAGACTGTCTCTGGAGTGGTTAATTCTGCCATGACCATGTCCTCAAGGACTGAGAAACTTGCCAGCTGCTGTGGTGGCCTCCTTGCAGTAGCAGCTTTCTTAGCTCCGTTACGAAGAGCGAGCACAGGACATCTTCAGAAGGATTCCTCTCCTCATGCAGGTTAAAAGACCCAGGTTCTCTAGGGAAGAAATGCTGCTTCATTGCAGCGCCTGACGAGCACTGCTGTTCTTCAGCCCTCCCATCCCTTCCACCTCTGCTCGCTGTTAACAGGTAACGTTTCTGCTGACCGTGTTTATACGAGACCTTTTCTAAACGGCGCTGCTGTAGCAATGGGCAACGTTTGCTCCGTGGAAGGTGGTGGGTATCTCTTTGTTCCAGATCTGGTGTGTTGAGAAAAACAGGGACCCAGAAAATATGTTTTTGGCAGTCTCACGGCATGTGTTCATGAGGTTTTCAGGGGGGTGATCCTGAAGGATGGTGGAGGATGACAGGGTAAGAGTAACCTAAGTAAATATGCAGAAATGACTGGAGGGAGCTGTGTCAGCGCCGTGTTTGCAGAAGGGAAGGAAGAGGTGGGGTGGTAACGGTGAGACAGAAGGGAAAACATGGAGGAGCCAGACAAGGGAGAAGCTTCCTGATGGTGAGAGCTGGTCTTCCAAGAGAGAAACCAGCCCAGGACTTGGACTGGGTGAGGTCTGAGGGACCTGCTGTATTGAAGAGGCTGCTGGAGGAGATGAGTTTCCCAAGGAGAGGGTTGTCGGCAGGTAGGGAGGACACAACAGAGATGTTTTGGGGCAAGTGATGTACTGCAGAGCAAAAGGGATTTAGTGTGTTTTGTTAGAGGAATACATAGATCCTAAGAAACATCAAATTGGTGGGAACACCAGAAGTGATTTTGTCTTGTTTCCTAAGTAAAAAAGAAGATCATGTAAGATAACCTTGGCAGCCAAAAGTCAACATTCCACCAGCACATTCACGAAGCTGGGTTCCTTGTTGTGGACTATATTAAGGTGCAGCGTGTGAATTTAAAAAGAAACAGCCTGCTGATAAAGTTGACTCAGTCAGCGGAGGCAAGTCAGCTTGGCAAAGGGAGGTGCAAAGTTGTGGTGAACCGTGGCTGTTTGCGCCCATGAGATCACCGGGAGCCGTGGAGGAAAGCCCTCTGAGTCAGCTCCAGGTGCACAAGTGTCTGGAGGCTGCTGGGCACCCTAAAAGGCTCAGATGAGGATGGAAACATTAATCACGCCGGGTTTGTGAGCTCTGCAATGAGCAATGTGTCAGTGCCGTTGGGTTGAGTTCCAGCCCTTAATGCTGAAGGTGGCCTGAAAGGCAACTTGTATCTTAGGCTGGGGTCAAACTTGTTAGGTGCCTTCATTTCATCTAACGGTGCTCACGGACCACTTGAATGTGGCCAGCTGAAGATGAGCCAGTNTGGAGGGGTTTTCAAGTCGTGGAGATGTGGTGCTGAGGGACACGGGGTAGTGGTGCCCTGGCAGTGCTGGGGGAACGTTGGACTCCACGATCTTAAAGGTCTCTTTCCATCAAAACAATTCTGTGATTCAATTATTCCCAGCCTCCGCTCCATTTCTAGGTCTGGGGATTTCCTGAACCCGATGCCTGTCTGGTAAACCCCGATAGATCTGCTTTCTGAGTGCGTGTCCAAGGTCTCCTCAGGGTCCTTTTTCACCCCCAGCAGCTCTTGCTGGTGAGTCCTCCTGGTTACCTCTTTTGGCTGGTTTTGAGCCCTTGCTCTTGCGGGTGGGTTGGCTGGACCTGGCTTGTGTGCAGGCAGGTCCCCATCCACCCTCCTCAAGCTTCCCGTGAGCTCATCGTGTTTCATGGAGCTCCCTGCGTGCCCGGGCAGCCCGGCTTTCCCCAGCCAGCACCAACCAGTGCCCTGCCCGTGGAGGCAGCCACAGTGGGTGGGACGGAGCTGGGTGAGCGGGATGGGCAGGAGGGATGTCTGCAGGGGCTGTAGCTGCCTTTTATTTTCCCCTTGAGCTAGCACCACTGGGAGGGTGCAGGCAGGAGGTCCTTGGGGTGCTGCGCCCCGTCGGTGGTGTGTGCGGGCGCCTGTCTGCGCTCCCTGGGCTGGGCTCCCCTTCCTCGGGGTGAGTCAGCCCACGGCACACGCGCTCTTCCTGTTGGGAGTGACTCAGGTGGAGCAGCCGATAAAAACCACCCGAGAGAAAAAGCACCAGGCAGCCAGTCGGGAGCTCCGCCGTCCGTCGGCTGCCGGAGCGGGTGCCCGCTGCTCCCCGCCGCAAGCGATGGCTGGGTGCTGGCTGCTGCTCCTCTGCTGCCTGGTGGCATCGCTCCTGCCCGCAGCCCTGAGCTCCAACAGAGGAGAAGGTGAGGCCTCGGGAAGGTTGGGCCGTGCCCACGGCTTTTCTCGCAGCCCTGCCCCAGCACCGGTGACTGGGAGCCAACTGGGTGCGACTTTGAGTGCTCTTCTTCCCTCGCTCCTCTGGGGTTAAAGATGGATCTGGAGGTGCTTCTCCTTACGTTTCCCCTGGGGTGTTTTAACTTTGGTTTCTTGTCGGCACCCGCTTCGGATCTCACGTATTTCCGTGCAATCGCTTCGTTGTTTTCTGTATCTTGCTGCTTGGGTGGGATCGGGGCGTGAGCAGCAGCATCGCCCAGGGCATGGGACCCTGATCCTCCTGCTGCGGCCGTAACCACAACCTCCCCTGAGCCCCGGGAAGAGCTGGAGGCATCCCGGATCCTGTTTGCTGTATCGCCTGCTGCCGTGTTTGTATTTTGTGTGAGCCCGTGGGGCTTACAGGGTCCCGTGGCAGGCGGCGAGGCTCCCGCGGTGCGGAGAGCCACGGCGAGCTGGAGGAATCCAGAGGACCCTCTTGCATGCACAGCTGACCACAGGGACATTTAATGGTGTCCAGCCTGGTGGTAATTCAGTATCAGGGATTCAGTTGTGTTGACATATAGTTGGGGGGCGGGGATGTTTGGCTAACGTGGGTTTTTCAAATGTATTTTGTAAATCCTGAGTGATTTCAAGCGGGGTTTTTTGGTTTTCAGTCCTGGCGTTCTGAAAGATACTCAGCGGGTTTGAAGCTGGTCTTTTATCTTTAAGCGCAGTGCAACGTGATAGGGAGGAAAAGTGCTGAATAAGTGGGTTTTGCTGTGGTGTTGTTTTGGGTTTTTTTTCCAGAGACTTGATTTGCTTTGCATGCAGCTTGGAAAATTACTCCAGCAGCCTTAATTGCATGCAAGTTCTGAAAAAACCTTTAAAAAAATACATTTCAGAATCCCGATGTCGGTTCCTTCCCTTGCTGGCAGCGTGCAGGGAGCTGCTGCTCTTCTGTGGACTCTTGAACCCGTTTCTGTGCGCGTGTAGAAGTGACGGCCGATAACCGGCCAGGCTTTAATGCCACGGCAGACCTTCCCAGTTGGCTCGGTGGCATAAACTAGTCTCCTGTGCTGTTACTCCTCCCATTTCGGCACGAGGAGCACGCTTGTTAACGAGCGCACGTGACGCTGTTTTGGTTGCAAATGAACTGCCTGGGTCCAACTGGGTTCGTGTGGAGCGGCGGAGGCCAAGGCGCCTCTCCTCTGAGCAGGGCAGAGCCTGGCCCGAGCAAGTGCGTGCTTGCCGTGGTGGTGTGTGCTTGCGCAGGATGGCTGAGAGCATCGCCCAGGGTTGGGGGAAGAGTCGGGGTGTGGAGGTCAGAGCTCCACCAGGTCAATGAGGTGTCTAACATGGTGTGGTGGAAAGGAGAAGATGCCAAACGGCAGCTCTTGGCTGCTCCCGGTGTGTGGTCTCTGCCTGCTGATGCTGATGGAGCCCCAGGAGACACAGGCAGGTCTTCCCGCAGCAAGAGAGCTGCGGGGTCAGGAGATGGGGAGACCCAGGACTTGGGGTAGCAGATGGAACAGCTTTGTGGGACACTGTCCCAAAAGCAGGGAGCGGGGAATGGCTCAGGTTGTCACAGAGGCTTCGTTTTGTGCAAAGCTCTGTTGAACTCTTGCTGAGAGCAATACTCTTTGCAGACCAGCTTGCGTGTGCAGGGCTAGCGGATCTGCTCCTTGCAGACCCAGGGCCAACCTTCTTTTCCGGTTTTGCGGCTTTAAAAAGACAATTTAAAGGTCGAAGCTGCCTGTTTCCCTCTTCAAGCCTTTCTGATGTGGGAATTTGCCTCAGCACAGCTATCGAGCATTTTTGACGCTTTATTCTGCTGGGTGGGAGCTGGGGGAATGATGTCCTGCTGGCCGTGTGCCATGGACATCATGCATCCCGACGCAGCGCTGAAGAAATGCAGCTGCAAGGCTTCTCCGCTGCAGATCCTGCTGTCTGAGAACTGAATACTCTCAAGGCACCTGGATACAGAAATGATCCTGTGCTCAGCTGGTCCTCATCTTCCAGCCACTCCTGCATGCTCCATCTTGTCAGCAACTCCAGTGCCGTGCTTGGGAAAAATTAATCTGCCAGAGCTCTCAGGTTTCCAGGAGAAGACCAGCAACAGGAACAGCTACACCGCTGAGGTGGTGGCACTGATCTGCAACAGCACCTTAAATGGTTTCGGATTAGGGAGACCTGAATCTGTGCCCAGGCTGGAGAGCTGGCTCGTAACGTGCTGCAGCCTTGGAGCAAGACCTCAAAGAAGTTTTCGTTCCCTGGGGGAATGGTGCTCACGCCTGTAATTTAGCAACCCGGTAAATCCTCCGGATTACGCAGAGGTAGGGTGATGTGTGGGTGGAGTTTGCCTCGATGATCCTTATGGGTCCCTTGCAGCTTGAGCTTTTGTGAGGAGGGATGAAGGTGGGACAGACCTGAAGCAGTCCCGCTGCGAAGCTGAGAACATAGACCTTGAGGAAGTTCTGCGCTGCTGCTCTTGGTGCGTTGTTGGTGTGGTCCCTGCCCTTCAGTCACTGGTGATGCCCACTGAGGCTCTAGATGCTTGCTCACACCCTAGGAGGCAGGACTTGCGCACACGCAGATCTCCTCCCAGCGGGCTGGGGTGGCAGAAGACCTTCTGCAGCTGGGTCTCAGTCTGCTGGTAGCCAGGTTGCAAGGCAAGAACTTTGTTTGCCGGTGCTGGAAAAATCTCTCTCCCTGTTTGCTGGTGCATGAGGTCATCTCCCTTCTTGGCAGCAGCTCGGCGGCCGCTTGCTGAGTGCCTGCGTCTGGTATGTGGGTGTTAACGAGTGTGTGCCAGGGGAGTGGGTGGTGCTCAGGTGTGAACGTGCTTGGGCGGTGAGCGCAGGAGGCTTCTCCTGGTCTGGGGAGTCACAGATGCAGAGGACAGGGACCTTGTGTTCTTGGACTAAGATGTGCCAGAAGAGCCTTGTGGAAGGAGGAGCCTCCGTGTGCATCAAGCACAACCCACCGTCTGCATCCATGCTGCAGGTTTCTGCTTGCTTTCGGATTTCCTCCACCTCCCCATGCTGTCACAGGTGACCTGAGCTGGAGGTGGGCAGCTTCTTGTGTCCCAAGGAGGTCAGCAGTGAACAGAGTTTCTCAGAGGGCGGTTTCTCAGACGGATTCCTCTGCACCCCCTGCTTTTTCCCTCAGGGTATTTCTTTCTCCTGCCTGCTTTTTGCCAACCATTCTCTCAACCGTGTCTGCTCTCCTCTGTGGTGCTGAGGAACCCGTCTGCAATAAAGGTCCTCAGGCTTAAACGCTCTAGTACTGGCTGCTGAAGGCTTGGACAGTAGGTGAGAGATGACTTCAAGAGAAGATCTGGGCAAGACAATAAGGCAGAGTGCTGGGGCAGTCATGTCTGGTGAGATATCTACCAATGTGCCCACTAGATGCAAAAGTCTCAGGCCTGTCCTTCCTGACATCCATCATTCAGCCACGTGGGCAACTGCAGCTCTTCTGCGTGGGGAAGGTGGGGTGGGATGACCTGTGTAAACCTCCCAAAACCTCGAGGTTTTAATGTACCTTTTGGCTGGCATGCTTCTGCTGAGCTTCTCTGCTCACAAACCACTCCTCGTGACCCCCGCGCTCGGTCAGGAGGAGACGTGCTCCCGATCTGAACAGAGGCAGCTGGTGGAAGTTGGTTGAGCTTTTTCTTCTGGGCTCCCTCCTGGTCAGAGGCTGGGTGAAGCAAAACATAACTTCAGGGATCCTTCCCTTTTCCCTGAAGTCACTAGTAAAATTCTTTCTTCAGGACAAGGTTTGGGTGGCTTTTTTCTCTTTCTGCTTCCTCAAAGGCCTCTGAAAGGATGGAGAACATCCCTGGCCAAGCCACGGTGTGGAGCAAGGCTGCTTGGCTTGGGGGGGGGTTGTCCATCCTGAGCTGCGGTGGCAGTGAAATCGGGCATTGCTCCAACGTGCAGGGCTGCAGAGCGTTGTGTGGGCACCGGTGGGTGACGGATGCAGAGACCTGCAGACAGGGCTTGTTATTAGCAGAGCAAGAAGGAGGGAGTTTGCATTGCCTGGGCTTGTTCCTTGGCCACCAGGGTGGGTTTACAGCTTCATAGCCGGTCCCCTCATCTCTACGCACGGCTTGAGATGTTCCTCTCCTCTCTCTAGTCTGCGACTGCAACGGGATGTCCAGGCAGTGCATCTTCGACTGGCACC
This sequence comes from Todus mexicanus, assembly GCA_013389965.1. NCBI lineage: Eukaryota > Metazoa > Chordata > Aves > Coraciiformes > Todidae > Todus > Todus mexicanus. Next base: position 1,330 of record WEIS01034065.1, on the reverse strand, counting down.
TCCTGAGGGAGACGGGGAACGGGTACCGCTGCCTTGGCTGCCTGGGCAACACAGAGGGCATCCACTGCGAGCGCTGCAAGGAGGGCTTCTTCCGCCAGCGGGACCAGGACTGCTGCCTGCCCTGCCGCTGCCACCCCAAGGGTACGTGGCCACCTCCCAGAAGGGGATGGGGTTGGGGCAGGGGGGTAGGAGGGCTTAAAGTACCTGCACACATAGAATCATAGAAATGCTTTACAAGGTAGGGAGAAGCAGCCCAGGACTGGAGCTGCAGGTCCCCCAGCGCTGCCAGGGCACCACTGCCCCGTGTCCCTCAGCACCACATCTCCACGGCTTTTCAATCCCTGTGCTGGGATCACAAAGGGGGAGGTGGGGCACTGGTTGCTGGGGCTGTGTTGCTGCTGCAGTGGTGGTGTAGTAGCCTTGGGGAGGTTCCCATCCCAACTCCTCCTTCCCCTCTCCCCACAGGCTCCCTTAGCCCCCAGTGCGACAGCGACGGCCGCTGCAGCTGCAAACCCGGCGTGATGGGCAAGAGGTGTGACCAGTGCCAGCCAGGCTTTGAGTCCCTCTCTGAGACTGGGTGCCAGAGGAACGGGCAGTAAGTGCTGGCTGCTATCGCTGGCGTGGGGACAAGCCTCTGTGACAGCCCCTTGAGGTCCTTCTTGGAGTGAGGAGCCTGAAACTGAACCCAGGATTTGAAGCGCAGCCTCCCCAGCGCTGTGGACAGGGGGACAATCGCTTCCCTAGTCCCGCTGGTCACACTGGTGCTGGTCCAAACCTTGATGCTGGTGGCCTTTCCCCCCACTGTTACTGCTTTGGGGCCTCCAGCAGGCCAAGGGTGGGGGCGAGGGGTGGCTCCCTGCAGCTGTGCTGCCATGCCTCACCTCCTGCCTGGGGTGTTGCTGCCTGTTGGAGCTCAGCCAGGGTCTGCTAAGCTCAGCCAGGATTTGTTAAGCTCAGCAGAGCTTCCCTTTGCTGTTGGAGGCGGGTCTGGTGCTCTGGGGTGTCCTGGGGCAATCACGCTGAGCACCATTTCAGCCCGACATCCATACTGCAGCAGCTCAACCACTTAGGGAGATGGTTCTGCTGAGTATTTTCCCCCTTCCAGCATGGGCTTGGTGGCTGGAGGTGTCTCTGTGGTCTTGTGTAGCAGCTGGGGGCACTGATCTCCCAGGCTGAGCTGGAAATCCGGGTAGAGGTCCCCACTGTCCCATTGCAGGAGCCTGCAATGCGAGTGTGACCCAGCTGGCAGCGCTGGGGGCTGCCTCTCCGGCCGCTGTGTCTGCAAGGCGAGCACCACTGGGGAGCGGTGTGAGAGGTGGGTGTCAGGAGG
>WEIS01034036.1:11168-40876 GCA_013389965.1 Todus mexicanus | reverse complement strand
AAAAAAAAAAGAAGAAGTTGGAAGCTCACACTTACACCATAAAACCTTGTTTATTGCGCCCATCAGTCTTCGCAGATATGCCCCACAATGGGGTTTGGTAAAGCCATTACAAGGTGCCGTATGAGTTCCATTTGCCTACAGTAAATAGAATGTCAGAAGTGTCAGGGGGAAATAAATATCGGGCTGGTTAAAAGGGAGCAGAGATGGCTCAAAGCATCATTGAGAGGATTGATTTATCTGGCATGCTGTAATGACTGCAGATGTGGATCTGTTATTCTAGATGAGCAATGAATTTGATGAGCTGATAACACAGGGCCAGAGAGGCCTGGTTTTAATTACTGATGAGGAATTTATTTGTGAAGCACTGTGATTTACTGAGGGTTTGTTCTGTTATTGACAGGTGACCTTGGGGCTTTTCTCTTTTGATGAATAAAAAAAGCGGCATTTTTTTAAAGGAAAAACTCTTTTATCAGCGCTATGAATACAGCGAGGTCATTTCAGATAGAGTATTGTCTTTCAAACCATCTTTATTTATAATTATTTTTTGTAGCGGTTGTTAATTGCCTCTTTCATCAAGATCATCGTGTGTGCTACACTTGCTACTTGAGAGAGACTAATTCTGGTGCAGATCATTGCTGGCAAGAATAGGTTGGGTAGAACTTTTGTGGGAGAGATCTTAAAGCAAATAAAGTCACATTATCCAAGTGTATATTATTGGGTTGTCCAGCTTTGCAGCTGCCCGGCTCATCCTGCATGTATTACTTTTACTGGCCTGATTTTACTTGCAGGCCACGGAGGGGAAAGGAAAATAATGTACAAAGTTATAAGGAATCGAAAGGGTTTTTTAGGTTGGTTGGGCTTTTTTAGGTAAACGTATTGTCTTAATTATTCTAAACAGCAATTTGTTAATTTGTTTAAGTTTTCATCAGGGTAGTCTCTTCTGTTGGGCAGAAAATTTTTCACATACCTGATATTTTTATATACTTTTTTACTTTTTACTCCACAGAATATGCTTTTCTTTTTGATCTGTACATGCAATGGGAATTTTAGTGTTGGAATTTCATGCTTGCCTCCTAATTCTATCGTGCAGTTGCAAACTGCAGCATCTTAACATTAGGATAAATCCAAGCACATGTTGTTTAAACCGTGTCAGAACTGTGTGCGTGTTCTGTCGGTGGTTTCCAGTTTGTATATGCTACTGGCTTTTAAGTAAATATTTCTTAAAAAGCTAAATAGGAAACCAGTCGGGTTCAGCATTTTGTGGACGATGTTTTGATGAGTATATAAGATAGTCTTACGGTGTTTTGGAGAGAGGCAGGTACTGGATCTGTGAGATAGAAGGTCTTCTTTTCTTGTCCTTTTGTGAGCTTCGCAACAGAAGTGATGTCTTCCAGAAAACTCCTTTTTACTGCTTTACTGCCAGCTATTTTATAATATGGAGAAAGCTGTTAATTTAGTATTTGCATTCTCCTAATTTCCAGAAACTATATTGACTTCTCTGTCTTATCTAACCAAGGACTATTATTCATTTGACCCATTTGCGCCCAAGTCCATTCAAACTACTGAGATGTTATTTTCATTTACTGAAGCACGGAAACGCCAGCTGAAGAAATTGGTGGTGGCAGGCAGATTGAGGTCTGTTTTGATCCAAGGGTGACAACAATCTTTAGCAACATAATGCCAATTAATCAGAATTTTCCGAGGTAGAAGGAAGAAATGGGGAAATAGCTGGATTCTACACCATGTACTAACGGGCAGCTAATATTGGTTGGAGTTTCAAACTTCTACACAGAAAAGCATCGCTCTTAGTGAGTCAGATAGTACAAACCGAAGGAAGTGGGCTGGAATAAAGTGTTATCAGCCCTGTAAATAATCAAATTGAACCTAATATTACAAGGATTTTTCTGAATTTGGTTTTAAAAGCATGGCATGTGTGTGTTCTCGAAGCGCTTTTGTTTGGTTTTAGGTCTTTCTTAGACTTACCTTGAATTTTATTTGAACTTCTCATATTAATCAAAATCACAATAGAAATAGAGATGGAGGAGAGGCGAGGAGAGTTAGGAAGAAAAAAGAGAGGAAGAATGTTCCTTGATTTTTATACGAAGACTTCTTCCTTGAGATACTAGAAAAAACACACAAAAGAAACAAAGATCCCGTGACTAAAGGCAGAAAACCCCCTCCAAACCAACCCACCAAAACTGCCAAGTAAACACCTTCCCTTTCCCCCTCCCAATGCTGCAGTTTTGCTCCCTTACCCACTCGCTTTTTCTGTGGGTTTTCCAGAGAAGTGGAGCCCTTCGGTGTTGATGAATAACACGTATCTTATTATAAAAACACAGTGTTTAGCTCCAGGGATAGTATTTCAATTAAACGCATCTGACAATTTTAGATCTACTCACAACTGCAATATTGCAATTAAGCAAACCGCAGTTAATAAGAGTATTAAATAATCTTCTGGTTTACAGATTGCCTGACTGGTTTTAGGTCTTTTTAGAAAAAACAAAGTGATTTTTAAACAACTGAAGTGTATTTCACCTGTAAAACCGAATATTTGCGTAAGTGACAACAGAAATCTGTCTCCACTGTGTTTGTGGGACTTGCTTTGGTTTGTGCAGAGATTACTTTGTGCACAGAACTGTGCTAGCGTGTTTGGCCAGTGGAAATGCCAGATTTAGGTTTAAATAGCAGGCTAAATAATCAACTTGGACAGTGCAGGGTCAGACGAGAGGAGGTGGTGCTGCGTTTTGTTTCATTTATTGTATTTGTTCACCAAGAAAGAAGTTCAGTGCAGCATGTTGTTATTTGCACAATAGTTTCTCAATGAGCGCAGATATTGTTAGCAGTTTATGTGAGGATTAGTACAGCAATACCTGCAAGATTTTGGGTCCCGTTTCAGTTTCCTGAGGGGTGGAGGGGTTTTTTTGTTTGTTTGTTTGTTTGGTTTGCTGTTTGTTTTGGGTTTTTTCCTCAGCTTTTACTTGAATGTTATTATTGACCAAAGCTGGCTTGTATATGATATGTCCCTGTATCAAGTGTCTTCCAGCCTTTATGCAAGAAGAGTGAACTCAGACCTTTGGAAAGCATGCTCAAAGCAAATGACAGCACACTTCTTTACCTTCTTCAGTTAAAAGTATTGCCTGGATTCCTGCGAAGGGGTTACCTTCGCAGGTACGATGGCCGTGAGGAGCCACGGTCGCTGACAGGTGCAGTGACGGGAGTTGGGGGAATTGCCAGGAGGTTTTGCAAAGCGATCTTCACGTTAGCTGAAGCTTAGGTACAGGCTCCAGAGGTAGAATCCTGTCCCCAGATTTGCTGCCAAGTTCCTGTCGAACTGTGGGTCTGAAAATGTTATCTTTAAGGACACCAGGAGACTGAGGAGCTTTGTGTGTTCTGGAGTTGCTGCGGTTTGTGGGTTGATTTTTGTTCTGCGTCCACATTGTCACCCTGGGACTCAGCGCTGGAAATAGTCGAGACTGATGATTTGGCAGAGAAGCCCAGACCTGTAAATATCCTGATTGTCCTCTAAGCAAGTCAGATACTACTGCAGAATATTACACGTGGCTTCCCTGATACTAATAAAGTGAAGGAATGTCTCTTGTATGGGTTTTCAGCCAGGATTTGGGCATTTACACAGTGATTGGAAGCCCTTATTTGGGTCTGGATGGGGATCTGCACCTGCTGAGGTCAGCTGATTTTTGTCATTAAATACAACACGATTTTAAGCAGTTGCAGTGCTCTTTATAAAACTGCTGTTTTAAAAGCACTTCTGGAGCATCTTCACATGCAGAATAAATATAACCGATTTAGCAGGCTTGGAAGTTTTTACAGCTTCTGTGGGACTAGGCTGAACTTGGAAACAATGCTCCAGAAGAGGCGTTCCTTCTTGCTGCTTTCCCCGAGCGCCGATCTGGGGTTTGAGTCTCTCTAAGTAGCAAGGATGAAAGGGACAAATAAGCTGTTGGTCTAAACAAGCTGAGTTTCTATACATTTGTAGACTTATTTCCCCCCCCATGTATGATTAGTGTAGTTCTTACTTTAAGGTTACAGGCTGCTTCAGAATTTCTTCTTGCTCTCGTTGGAGAAGTTCTGTGATAGCTGCGTGCATGAAAATAATTCCTTTTAGAAAAATGACATTGTAAATTAGCGGAGATTTTTCCTAATTCCACACCCTTCTGTAAAAGCCTTTTTACTCTGTTGATACCTGTGATCCAAGCTGTTGGCACAAGATAGGTGGTGCCTTAACTCCTGTTTCATCCCCGTGGCCACTTTATGATGAGCATTTAATAACTTCACGTTCGTTGTCCGGATTTACCGATGCCATCAGGAAAAAGCGAAACTCCCAAATCCCAGGGCACTCGGTAGAATCTAGAAGCTGCCTTTGTGAGAAAGAAATACAAACTGGAATCAGACTTAGAAAATCATGACGCAGATATTCCATTTTTTTACATTTTGGAGGGGTTTTTGGGATATTTTTTTTTTTTGGGTGATGGTAGAGTGAAGCTGAGGTGACCGCTTGCTGCTCTGTACCACTACAATTTGCTGGCTGCGTCCTGATGGAACGTGCTGTTCTGTGCTCCAGAAATTGACTTCTGAGGAGGAAAAAGCCCACAAAAAATACATGTTTAAATGCTAATCCCCATTTATCTCTTTAATCTGACCGTAGGTCTAGATGCGTGTGTATATTGTGTGAGTGCTCTGCTGTGCACAGATGTGAAGCAACACGTAAACTTGGATAGTTGAATTGCCCTCTGCTGTTACTGCCCAACAAGGTGCAGGATGCAGCAGACGCAGTAGAGGGCCTGTGAGGCAGGTAAGGAAAATGATTTGCGGTATCATGTCTCAGTAGCAATGTCTTACTTGAAGCGGTTTGTAAATGGGTATAAAGATTCTAAGATTCTATTATAATAATTACTTAAAAAAAGAGTTTGTTTTCCTATTTGAACATGTGTCGCGTTGTATTATGTTCGATGGTCTTTCTAATGTGTATTTGCAAGAATATATATTATATAAATATATACTTAAAGCAATCTAGAGAAGAAAAAGGGTTTGCACTTTTAGAATGTTTAGCTCACAAATGCTGGGTCTTGCCCAGAGCAAGGCAGATCACGGAGCTGTCTCTGCCTCAGCCATTCGAGTCAGTTACTGCATTTGGCATAATTAATGTAGGAGCCTCAGAACAGAAATTAAGATGTGTCAGGTATGTTGAAGTTGGAGATGTTAAAACGTAGCTAACTGTTGATACCTGGCAGGTCTCCCCGTGCCGTTTAACTGTAAACAGTCAGTGTGTTCCAGGGCAGAATTGTTCCTGGAGATCCCTTTATCCTGTGGGGTGGAACAGGATTTTAATTTAGCAGTTCTCTTTTCACATGAACAGTGTGAAGCTGGAAGCAAACAGTATTTTCTGCCATTGAGAGTGGTGAGAATTGAGGTAGTTGGACTGGAAAGTACGAACGTTGCTTAATTGAGCCACCTAATGATGTTGCAGAACGAAGCCGGGCGGCTGCAAGACACAAAGTGCATTGAGGTGAGAAGTCCATATTCAAATAAATGTCAGGTAAAGGCCTAAGTGCTCATTTAGAAGGGAGGATAGTAGGGCTTCCTTGAAAAGTCATCGTTCATCTTGCAGTGTCAACGTGTCGATCATATGATGGTATAATAAGGTGCAAACATCCTAATTCAGTACTGTAGTACCTGAAAGGTGCCACGTGCTCTGAACCTGCTCCAGAATGAGAAGCTGAACCCTCCTTTCAGTCACCCGGAGAACTGGTTCTGGTTTGAGTCCGCAGGCACTGGTGGCTTATGGGATCCAAAGAATGGGGCAAATGTGGCTCATGTTGTCTGTGGGGTTGTATTAATGTGGGAAAACTTGTCTCATCTCTTTTTGTCCAGATTTCTGATACCTTTAGTGGATGGTGTAATCAGAAAAGGAGCCAGGAGCGCTGCTTGCTTTCTCGCAGTACCTGGTGTCCTGCCACGTTTTGTTGCTCTGTGGGTACTTGCTTTGTAGGAATCCCACGATATTTTTATTTGCGTAGCTAATGAAATCGGAGCTGTTCTGCTTAAGCTAAATTTTGTGTGGGAGATTTTGAAATGTGAAATATTTTATTCTAGTTCTTCCATCATCACAAGATCAGCTGTTGATGATCCGAGGGGAATAGTGACCTTGCCGAGTGCGGCGAGAGGAGCTGGGTTGCAGCACTCACAGCTTTTTGATCTCAAACTGTGCAGCAGCGCATCCTTCCGTTTGCAGATGCTGACTTCTCTCGCACAGCAAGTAATTACAGTGTTGGAGAGGCAGGATAGAGCCAGCCCCATGTCAATTAAATCACTAACCAGTACTTGTGGAAATGGAAGTTCATCAGACGTGGCTCTGTACAGAAATCCCAAAGCTTTTGGGGATAATCTGCCCTGAGGTTTGAGCACCTTCTTGCTTCTGTTGAGATTGGAGATCCCACCCTAGTGACGCATCCTAGAAATTTGTATTTAGGAAAATCCAGGTCCAAGTGAAGTTGGAAATCAATGATGTTCAAACTCGTGGGAGGGGGAGGCAAGGACATGGCAAGAGCAACACACATGTCACAACGTGGCTGGGGTAGAGCTGCTTTAATGCTGTTCGCAGGATCTCTGAAACACACGGACTGGAGCCAAACAAGGGAATGTTTATTTAATTCTGCTTTTGGTAGATTTCTAGAAATGAAAATGAATTTTGATTGCGTTAGGATTTATTTATCAGTCTAGTTTACCAAGCATACCTCCAAACCGATATAGTTTCAAGTGGTGTTCGTTTGCATAATTTAGAAGTGAACAGTAAAGCACGTGGTTTTGCAGAGATCATCTTGAAAATACCCTGGTTATTGGCATCACCAATAACAGCTCAGATGGGATAAAGCAGCTCTGTTTATAGACACTCTCACACTCAACATAATCTCATGTTCCAAATTTTTTGTCACTACATGAAAAGTCATTTTTGGCTTGTTTCGTTACTTTGAATTTCTTTTTATTTTTAAGTAATTTTTATTTTTCCCCCCCCGTGGTATAATGAAAGAAATACCAGTTGAATAGTTAAACTCTGGTTTTGGAAGAGGGGGGGGAAAAAATATCTGAATTTCAGGCGTAGTTTTTGATACCTGCCTAGAAAAGAAACCACAGAAATCCATCGCTTTGATTTGCGGGCTCACGTCGTTAATGTTCGAGCAGATACTGGGTATTTGTGGAAATATCTGTAAGTCTTGAAGGTTTCACAACTTCCATCACCAAACCGTGTTACTATGGAAAAGCGGTGTTCGCTCTCTTGACAAGTGTGACACTTAACCAAGGAATAAAAATAATACAAACCACATAATACACAAAGCGAGGAGGGAGTTGTCTGCGCAGACAGTTTGTTGACACTTTGTTGGAAAAGATTTCTCTGATCTGCTTGGTGGGGAGGATCAAAAAATACATCTGAATTGGACAGGGCTGCGAACATTTTGTTGGGGATGTTGCTACATATACATATTTTCTAAATCGAGGCATAGTTGTTACCGCTTCGGGGCCTAAATGGTAACCAGAGAGACTGCCCAGGCCTGCTGAGATGCCAGGAGCTTGTTAGAAAAAGCAGAATCCAACACTTGAAGTGCTTTTTTAGAATGATTCCTCTTTCTTCGCAGCTCGAGATGCTAAAATGTAAGGTGTGCGGCTCTTCTCAAACTGGAAAAAAAAAATAACGTGTCTCTATTTTTTTCTTTCTTTTGAAGATTGTTTTCCAAACATAGGCGCGGCGAAGACAAAACCGTGCGGTTTTTTCTTGGCGTAGGCTGTCAGAAGTGAAACGCGTGAAGGTTTATTTCTGCAAAACACAAAAATGTGCTCCTAAAACCAACGCTTGGAGTTTTTTGTGTTCGTGTTTAGTGTTGGCCGTAGCGCAGTTGAGCGTTTGCTGCTCCCCTCGCTTCCCGCAACCCCTTCCTAAAGGTTTGAGGGCAGGACACCAGTGTTCGCATGTAGGGTGGACTCTGGTCCAGCCGAGAGATGCCTCCTTTGTTGTCCCTTTCTCCTGCCGGGTCTGGATTTAGGGCTCCGAGCCAGCCCAGCTCAGTGTGCGTGTTGTTTTGGAGTCTTTTGAATGTGGATGTGAAGCAGTTTGTCTGTCCTTTGCCGCGCAAGAATTCTCTTCTTAAAAAACAAAGCTGTGGCTATGAAGTAGCCTATTTGTCCGAAAACTTATGAAAAGGAGGGGGAGGGAGTGCTGGGACCCATCTTTATAACAACAATCAGCCTTTGTAAGGTTTCATTCCAGGCTAATGGCTGGTGAAATTGTTCTGGGTAGTTAAAATGAAATGAAATGAATTAAAGAACATGAAGGAGAGCAAGCAGAATGGTTTATTGCTTTTCTTTGAAGGCACAATAGCTATACTCTGTCTCTTTTTGTTACTCATATCTGTGTGGCGGATATTTAAAGTCAGGGTTTTGAATAGCGTGATGGCTAAATGAGGGCTATAAATCGAGGGCTATGGTGCAAAATTCTAGTGCTAGCAAGTACTAAACCACAATACCGAAGAGGCTGGGGTCTAAAATTGTTTTAGACTGATGAATATGCAGACATAAACCTGAGAAAATATATATAATCCCTACCGAAACCCCTCCAGAAAACAGTAATGATCAATTTTTTTAGAAGGAAAACAAATATTTTTAACACGTTAATGCTCTCAATTTACACTGGAATGTTACTGATATTTCCTTAAAAGCCTGAAAATCCATCCTTAAGGATGTTAATTAAAAGTGTGGAAACCACCAAGTAGTCAAATATTTTTATTAACGGAAAAAATGTGAAGATGTCAAGAAGCTGGTGTATAGTATTTCGTCTATAAACCTACAAATTGAGCCAAAGCAAAAGAAAAAAAGGGTCTTTTTAATGCATTAACTTGCTGATAGCAACACACAAGTTTCCCAAAATGGGATAATGCAGCTTAGAAAGCACCTGGTTTAGGACCGTTGTTACACAGCTGGAAAAATAAAGTGTCATATCAGGTTGGGGTCACGTTTGTCTAAGAAAAACTAACAGGAGGATTTCTATTGTCAACACAGGAGATGAGCAGGCCGATAACAGCAAATTGTACTCTCTGATCCACCCCTCTCTTAAGAGAAGTGACTGGAGATTAAAGCCTCAGCCAGGAATTTCATTACTCTTATACATTTTTCACAAAGGCGCTATTTGCAAAAATACTGGCAAAGAAGGGTCAGAAATTTTCTTGGAAGCAGGAGATCATTTTTGACTCTGTGTGTGCACGTGCATATGTATGTGTATATCTGCGTACGACTGGAAGCATATTTAGAACCAAAAAAGATACGTAGTGCATCTCTAAAAGTTAGTATATGTGCCTGGGCCTTAGGCTCCGTAATGTGAAAATGGATGTTTAGTTCATACGATGTCCAAGGGCTGGAGTTTTTTGGGTTTGGTCTTGTTTTATTTCGAGGAGTTGTAAAACATTACCGTAAGAATGTAATATAAAATAAAATGGAAGATAGCTTAGAATATTAGGAGTTGACAAGTGCAGGTTTTTAGGTGGTGAAGAGTACAGAACTTGGTTACTTTTCAAACAAGGAGAGCTTATTATCAGTACTGGTTTTATTGCCACTCAATTAAGCAAAGCCCGGAGTCTGGGCGCCTGATTTTCCAGGCTTTCAATAAACAGGAGCTCTCAAGCCTTTTTTGTAGCTGAGTCTTCACGAGGAGTTGGCAATGCCGAGTCCATCTCTCTCTCCAGCTTTTCCTGACAAGCTGGGACCTCTGACGCTTCAGAGCCTCGCGGTGTGTCACATCCTCCTGGTGTGGTGCTGCAGGGGACCTGGTACTCGATAGCTCTTGTTCCCTTGTGGGTGGACAGCCCCCTGAAGGATTCGACATGCTCCTGGTTTACACTGGCTAGAACATGGGTGTTGTGAGAGTTGTCCTGTGAGACTCTGGTGTGATGGGTGGCACCAGAGCGGGATTTTTCATCTCCGGAGGGTGCAAGTATATCCATATCGGGTGGAGAGCCAGCCAGCATCGATACCTGACGCCTTCTCTTTCACTAAAGGAAGCCTATTGAAGAAAGAAGATAAATCTTCCAAATCATACTTGGGGCCCACAGAAGTAAGAGCAGATGTGGCAGGTATGACCAGGAAGCTAGAGGAGAGCCGAGGTGTGCTCCACCTCACAGACCGCGGTTGCTAATGAACTGATTTTAGCTTTTCATTTACGGACAGAGGCTGTGTTAGAGTGACCTATCCGACTTTATCAGCAGCGAGTATGATAAGCCTTAGAGCTTCATTAAAAGAGTCATTTGGAGAGTAGAAGCAGGACTCTTAGTTGTAACCTGAGCATTTTGCAAGCACAAAACTGCTGCACAACTTGTGATAGAAAGCAGCACTTTATTTTTATCATGTGTTAAGGAAGTTCATCCATCAGATTTAGGAGATGGATTAATTCCTATCCTGTGGCTTGCTGTGAAATTGCTATTTGGCGTTGCCCATCTATTACTGGAGAACACTCACTGCTGCACCTGGCTCTGTTTGTAGTTGTTTCCTTCCCTAATAAGTTACTATGTGAGGTGTTTATTTGCAGATGCTTTACCATCAGTAGGAAGTATCTGAATGCGACTTGCAAAAGGAGAGCTTGGCTTTGTGTTCACTTGGTGAGAAGGCTGCATACCCACTTGCTGCCATTGTCCGACAGCAACGCACTTGTTTTCTGTTTAGGAAGCTTTTAAAATGTCCAAAATAAGGTATGTGACTGACATCTGCTTAGACAGACACTAAGAAAAGCCTTTTGTAGTTAAACATTTAAAACTTTCAGAGAACAGGAGGTGTGTGTGTGTCTGTGAAAATCCTGATTACATCCATGTGCGATGGCTGATTTTTTTTACCCGCTGCTGATGCGTTTCCCTAATGAGCATGTTGCAATGGGATTGTGTTTGCTTTAATAAAATTCTTCCCTGCTTCACTCTGATGGTATCTGTTCTTGGATAAGAATAGTTTGCAGGGCAGAATGAATGAGGGGCTATATGCATAATACAAGAGTATCAAATGCATCAAAATGTGGGGTGCTTTCTGCTTTTTAATAATGACTAAACGTTTTCCTTCCCGAAGTTGCTTGGCTTGGCTGCAGAATAGGTTGTTATATTAGTATGTGTCCTTCTCCCCTTCAAAAAATACGTGTTCTTTATTTGAGAAGTAAGAAGCTCCTCCTGTCCAGTTGTGCACCCTGTTACCATGATTTAGTGGTGGGAAGAACGTGTATGTGCATGAGGCTTTGCTGTGACTTTGGGAAGCTGTGACAAATACTGAGGGATAGTGAAAATCTGAACCAGTAGCTCCTGGGGTAGGTTTCTTGGGTTTCTAGCCTGGTTCTTCATGAGTGAAGGACACTTGACCCATTGAACCAGACGGCTGTCTTCCAGTTTGCACTGAAGCTGGAAGCCATTGCTGATGGCTGAACAGGCAGTGCTGGAAAACTGGAGCCGTGTCTTACTTGTGTGCTTTTTAAAAGAGAAGTGAAAATGGATGGAAACTTTCTACAGGCTACGAAGCAGCTGGTGTGGTAGGACACCACAAATAGTGGTACCACACTGTAGAGGAGCACTGGGGGGAAAAGGAGGACATGGATTAGGGGCTTCAACTCTTCCTCTTTATTTCTTTTTTTTCTTTCTATACTTTGGATCCTTGTACAGTTGTCCTTTGTTCAGAAACAAAAAGATGGGCTGGGTTATATTGCTGTGTGCTTCCCTGAGGCTACTTGCCATGGTCAGTAGTACAACTGGTGTCTGGGCTGTAAACCAGGAGCTTTGAGGTGAGAGGCTGTTTTCTGTCCTTGCTGTCCTGGGCCATTCAGGCTTTGCAGCTATTTTCATGTTGAATTTTGCTCTACAAATAAGAGCAGTATTGCCAAAATGCTGTTTTGATGTGTTCTTCACGATGATCTGTGTGTTCTGTAGGAGTTTGATAGTTCATCAGTGAGGACAACTGTGACGTATGGTTTGGCATTAACATTTTTAGACCATGGTTAATGTCACTGATGAAATTCTGTAACATTCACTGAACTCGCAGTAATTTAACTTAGAATATTGATCTTTCTGGGTTATTACATTTGCTTTTAAAGGCAGGTGAAGCATTATCACCTGAGACTGCAACATTGATCATAACATCGTCGCTGTAAAAGCCGAACGGCTGTTGGTTTACTTTGGAGCTAATATGAAGAGCAGCCTACCTTTAAATCAGGTGATTAACTTGCTTGTCTGTGCCGAGGCTAGAAGAGCATGTCACTGAGTTTCCCCAGTGGACTGATTCTCACCTTCCGCTTTGACCACCCAACGGGCGTTTGCCGGTGAAGACGACACAAGTTTTCCCATTGCTGAGCATTTCTCAGGCGGGATTCCTGTGATGCGTACCCTGGCCTTTTCTTAGGTGGGGTGTTGAACAGAGGTTGCCAGTCACAATGATTTTGGGCTATCCAGTTGGGCACCGGTAAGGTGAAAAATGTTGAGAAGATACCTTGTGAAAATAAGGGCTATTTTCAGGGCTCCAACTTTGTTTGTTTTGAATGAAAAATCACGGTTTGGAAGCAGAAATCTTTGGTTTAGCTTAATTACATCTTTCTACTTCTGCCATGATTGTTTCAGTTTTGCCAGCCTCAGGAGGTTCCCATGCTTCCTTAACTGTCTTTTAGAAGTTTCATTTGTTGATTTCAACAAAAAGAAGATATTTATGGTTTTGGTCTGTATTCTTTTTTTTTTTTAATTGCTGTGTTTTCGGTAAAATACAAAAATCTCAAAATGTTTCATAAGTCTGAGATTTAAATCGAGTATCTAAGTAGTTGTAGAAAACCAAGTTTTAAGCTTTGAGAGAAGAGGTAAATAGTAAATTTATCTAGTCTCCGTTCAGGAATGTGAAGAGAGGTGTGCATTAATATGTGATGTTTGAAGGCATCTCCCACACTCTTCTGCTGCTTTTTTCTTGTACCATTTGCTTTTTTTTTTTTTGCTAAGTAAATATGTAACGAATTTAGGGAGTGCTGGGAGGGCAGGAAATGAAAGCAGTGGACATTTAATACTGAGTATTTTGTAGTAATATGTATTTTGTGTGTAAAACCTTGAAGTAAACTAGATCAGTGGAAGAAGTTAGCGATACAGAATTTGAAGCTGGCTAATGAGCAAATACTGCGGGGGATTAACGGTTTCCCCTCCCCTTTTTCCTGTTCCTTTGGAGCACTGAAGGGACCTGACAACCTTTAAGGCTGGGTGTTGATTTGTAAAAATCTAATAAAGTAAAAAAGGTCGCATAGTTTACGTTTTTGGGCGCTTTGTTTTTTTGTTTTTTTTTAAATCTTCGAAGCAGTTTAGCAGAAAGCAATGAAGAGAGCTCATTGCGGTGGCTAATCAAAATCACAAACCAAAACACCAAATAAAGGCAGAGTAGAAATTAGTGCTACTGAAGGGATGCTCCCAAACCAGCTGTGCTTACATACATCAAGTTTGCGTTATTAGCTACACCATTTCTCCAACCAGTATGTTGTCAGCACGCCGGAATGAAGCCGTCATCTCTACCCGTTATTTCCTTTCAGAAAAACTAGAATCGCTTCAGCGTAAAATAAGATGGAAAATAAAGCCGCGTAAGACGCGCTGTTGAAAACGGGCGCGTTCGTTCCCGTGTATTTGTTTCCAGAAGGAGCTGGAAATGGCGAAAGCGTGGTTGAAGAGTTTGTTTAAGAAGAACTGTGGGGCTTGCGGAGATAAAGATGACAAATGTGCGCGCGCGGTGGCGGAGCTGTTCCCCCCCCGTTAGGGCTGACGGATCAGCCCCGAAGTGGCATCAGGGCAGGGAGACATCAGCTCCGGTAATGGAGAGATGTCTGGGGGAAAGATTGCTCTATCACCCTGATGGGTTCCTCACACGTTATAAATCTAAGATTGTTCTTCCCTGCCGCAGAAATGAGCAGCTCTTTCTCCTTCCTAGAATGAAATGTTGGGTAGAGAAAAGAACAGAAATGAAAACGAAAAGTGAGGAAAGTTATCTTTTTAACATAAATCTCTTGTGGAAACAGTATCGGACCCATTAGTGGTTTGAAAAACAGCCCTGTGCCAATCCTCTCCCTAGGCGGGGAAAGAAACAAGCTGCTTTATGGTACCGCCGCTCTCCTTTCCTCGGTACTTTTAATCTGGGGGCAGTAGCGATGGGCTGCTCTAAATTTCTGTGTGGGAAGTGAGCTCCAAGGTGGTGACAGCTCAGGGAGCCACCACCTATGCAGGAGTGAGAAGCTGGGAAAAGGAGATCCTCAGATCGCGGTAAGGAGTGGCCAAGGTGTGATTGTCCAGTCCCTCCTGCCCCCAGAAGGGAAGCCCATCATCAGCACTTCCCAGAGAGACCCAATGGCAGTAAAAACCGATACTATATTTGTTCTAAATGCCTTGGGAGTCCTGAATATAATGTTCTCGGTTGTGGTTTTCTTAGACGGAGGAAAAACTGGTGAACTGTTGGATTTTTGTTGCCCTAGTGAGCAAGTACTTTGGATCCTTCTTACTCCTCAGTAAAGACAGATACACAAACATAACAAATTAATTTATCTCGGCAAATTTCTGTTAGCTTCATGAAGCTAAGGTAGCTTGTCAGTACAGATTTCATAGTAGGAAACATGGATCTAGAGACGTAATCGTTTATCTAACTTGCAAAGGGGAACTTGAGACAAAATTTATTATTAAATATAATTCAAGCCAGGCAGAAAAGTGGATAGTTGGGTACAATGTAATGTAATTTCCCATGGGTAGGTTGTGCTAAGCTGACTTGGTAGGTGTTTCTGGTAAGATCAATGGTTTTCTAGACGTAGGAAAGGCTGCCTCTGCTATCTGGACTTCTGGAATTCTGAAATTCCTGGAGAGGTTGGGGAAAGTGGGGAAAGTAGCTTTAGAATGTAAAATGTAATTTGAAATTATCAGGCTTAAGGGAAGTTGCCGATTGAGTTTTCAAGGATTGTTTTATGGCTGATCTTAGTCAATATTTTCAATGATCACCCTGGCAGGAGGAGCGGATGTGTGGTATCATGCGGTGGCAAATAGAAGATCTTGTCAATATATAGAACAAAACAAGACACTTTGGTGATTTGAAGGACTGGAGTAATAGAAATGGGATGGAAATTGATAAACTATAGGGTCAATAATTCAATTAAGGCTACTGAATCTGAAACACTAGGCCAGACAGAATAATGTGGCTGAATAAAAGGAGTCTAAGAGACTGAGACAAGTAATGGTGAAGACAAGTGAGAGAAAGCATCCAGTTCCTGTTGGAAGTCAGATGGTTAAAGCTGCTCCAGATGGGGTCTTGGCAGTGTCCTGAACAAGGACATCAATACCTGTGTCTTTACAGGAAGCTCTGCTCTTATTTTATCTGGATAATTCTTGTTACCTAGAATTATATTTGACTCTTTAAGCTTTGCTGGTGTTGGTGACGTGCTGTCGCCTTGCAGTCGGTAACAGATCATCAGCGAAGGCCATGGAAAGCCTCTGGAAGGGCTGGAGCACTCTGTTCAAATGGTTGTAACTCAGCCTTAACTACTTTATCCATCTTGTTAAATGTTTTCAGATATGTTTCCTTATTGGTTTTTCTTCACTACTTAAAAGGCTTCCTGCCTTCTCTGCCCTGTGTACGTCACCTCTTCCCTTTTACTCTCTTCATCGACTGCGTTGTCTTTGTCTCACCTGATGTTTCAGACACTTGTATCCTTCTCGCTCGTTCTTCCCTTGGTATTTTCTTATTTGTATTTACTGGTTCATGTGTTTATTTTTCCTTCGTACTTTTTGTTTGTGTAATGTGTATGTTTTGACTTTATGATGAGTAGTCATTTGAATCCCCTTTGTACCCAGTGGAATGCTCAGCTCTGTGAGGTGTTGTACATAATCTTCTGCCTCCAGGCTAAACCTTGCAGTCCTCCATCCCTGTTGTGGTTTTTTGGGTTTTTTTCGGGAGGGCAGAATTTTTTTCCTTTAGTCTGTTAACAGAGAAGAACAAGAGTATTAGCACTGTTGTTTGTCTCGCCTTCCCATTTCTACCTGCAAAAGAGAGGAAGACGTGATCAAATTGTCGTGAAATAAAGGACAGCGTGAGGGTGAGGCCGTGCTTTCAGAAGCGCGCTGTTGGCTCTCGTGGCTGAGGTTCCATGGGCCACAAATACAGTGACAGGCCTGGATGTTGGAAAGGACTGTGGAGGTCACCCTATCCAAACCCCTGCTCAAACAGGGTCACCTACAGCCAGGTGCCTGCAATATGGCCAGGCAGCTTTTGGAGATCTTCATTACATCATCTCGGTTATTCTTGCTCTTAATTTCCCATATTTATTTATTTGACAGTGCACTTAGTTTAAATACCTCCTGGGAGAGGAGCAGCTGTGAAGAGGAGAGGAACCTCCCTTTTTCCTTGTTTCCCTTTTTTAAAAAAAAAATATTTTCAGGAAGTAACTACACAGAAGGAGATTGCTTCTACATTTTGCATTCAGAGTTGTAATGATTTGTACAATTTCTCTGAAAAAAGGAAAAAAAAGCCCTGAAAACTCCCTATAAGAATGACTTAGTTTGGTATTCTGTATTGCAGGTTGCATTTAATGGAATGGTCTGCTGTGAAAATATATGGATAACTTAATTAATTTGAAGACTTGACTTTGGAAAGTTGTGCTTGATTCCACCACTTAATTTATTGTTCGGAAACATGTCAATAGTTCATTCAAACTTTCAGTTTCTGTGCACGGTCCACTCTGTTTTCTGGCCACTGCTCCTTTTAGCTGAAGGATGCAGACCACAGGCTGGTCCTTCTCTGCTCCTTGTGCCTAAAACTTGTGCAGATGGGCAAGTGAGTAAGAAACAGTGAACAGTTTCATGTTTTGTCACCTTAGATGATTGTTTTACAAGCACTAATGTAACTTCAAGATTTACAAGTAGCCGCTGGTTGGTGAAATACTCTAGAAATCGAGAACTGGACTGCTCTATTCCCCTCTGTGTTCGCCAGCCGCTGTAGTTGTAGCTGTTCAGGCTCCCTTCTCACCAGCTTTGGGAGTTTTTCCTGCTCTTCCCCCCAAGTTTTCAGGTTAGTAATGAAATGTTGTCCTCTCATAAAAATGTCATAATCCTCGAGTGATTTAAAGTGCTTCTGGATCAGAGATTGATGGCACAAGGAGTAGTTTGCTGTAATACACTTAAAGACATCATGGTCTGGTTGCCAGAACTAGGAGTCAAGGAGCTTAAGTCTCCTGGCTGGCCCTATAAATGATTCCTCTGGTGACCTTGGAGGAATCACCTAATCTCTTTGTGCCTCTGATTTGCTGGTCGGGAAATGGGTATCCTAATGCCCATGTAGCTTCATCAAGCACAGTGTGAGGAGTGCTGTGCACAAAATAAATTTGCCGTGAGGGGACAGCTTCCGTCTATAAATTCCATATGAAGTAAAATTTATCTGCTCTTCTGAGTTTATCTTTGCTGGGAGCCTGGAAACAGAAGTGAGTAAAATTCCATGTGAGCTTTCTCATCAGTCTTGGCTCTTTCAGGATCTTGCCCTTTTCCTGCCCTGGAACTGGACACTTGCTTCCCTTGCAGTGTGAGTTTTCCGTTTGAACTCACTCGAATTGTCTTGGTGTATTTTTCAAATGTATAGCGCCTGTGAAGAAAGCACATTTGCCCAGTGGGCCAGTTGCTGTGTTTTGAAGTACAGATTTATTATACAATCGATTTCACTTTGCTAATACTCAGCAAAGGTTTGTTTTATTCCACCATTATGAACCATCTTGTGCTCACATCCTACATGAGGCTTGTATACATAGACCGCCTATATTGACTGGTTGAAGGTACAAAAGCAAAGAAGACAGATTGAATATGGCCGGACAGATTTTGTAGGCAGATCATAGAATCATTAAGGTTGAGAAAGATCTCTTAAGATTTTTTTCAAGTCTAACCGTCAACCCCACATTATTACGACCACTAAACCATGTCCTGAAGTGCCACAAGTGTAACTTTCTTTTGTTTTTGCTGATTCTTATGGAATTGATACAGTTCCAGCAACTGAGGATTTTAAGAAGAAAGGGTTATTATTATGAATTCCTCAATAAAAGAGGTATTTGGCAGCAGCAGGCACCGCTAATGAGCGTTACCTTGCGCCATGGAATCGACGTATCTGTCTTGGCTGCCTGAAGGTAACGTGTCTCCCTTCCTTTTTGTTCTTTGTTAGTACCTTACTGAGTTGGCTCTTGGAAGCTATAAACACACATTTGTGCATGTGCTTTCATATAACATTCTTATTTTGGTTGTCTTTTTAAATACATTCCAATTTTAGAACAGAATTAAACTCATAAGATCTCGATGTTGGTACTCACATCTCGGGAACTTCCACGATGCTCCAACTGGAGGTGCTTTTTGATTATCAGAAAGGACTGGAAATACATGGGAATGAAACTAGATACAGCATTTTAAAGGCTTATGTTTAATTCTTTAGGTATCAAAGAGCTTAATCATGGAGTTTAACCTACTAGGAAATTATTTTCCTGGTCTATTGAGGGGGTTTTGTCTAGAGTGTAGGAGGATTTTATTACCGTTTAACCTTACCATTTGAGTCTTTTCTTCTTCACGTTTTCTTTTAAAAGACATATTAAAAGGAACATATCAGCCTGAGAATGGACATGACATGCAGGTTTAAAAACGGAGTGTTTAATGGAATAATGAATAAATGGAAACAGATTTGTCTGTCAAAAATTAAATAGGAGTATTCTTTGATTAATATCAAAATCTAATCTAAAATAGTTTTAGCCATTTCATACAGGTGACATCTGTGCTTAAATATAATTTCCTCTCCCTGTTCTGGCATGACTGTTAATTACTTACTCAATGTAGTTCAACATTTAGTTAATAAATATGTCAGGCTTTTACCATGGTGTTCTTTTTGCAGAGTTGTGAATTTGCAATTAGTTTTAGATTTACTACATGGTGACAGACAGTGCTGTATAAATAGAGGTTAAACACACAATTTACATATTAATTTCATGATTCATTTATTCAATGATTTATGTGGATATAGATTGTATTTAATCTCTGTGCTGTAGTTGTTTCAGGCATGACGAACAGAATCACTCTACTGGTGGAGAAGTAATGATGTCTGTATCGAGCTACAGAAAGCAGAGAGGAAAACGAAGAGATTTTGAAACCAAATGATTCATTAATCTCAATACTTCCTGAGAGCCTAGTGAAAAGCAATAATAGGTTTCTAAAGCATATATATGCAGATACATATACACATGTACACATGCACATAGATATCCGGTGAAGGTTTGATGCTCCATCTTGTCTCTGTAATAATGCACATTACCATTAGGTAACGGTTTGTGCTCAATTCTGTTCACCCTGGAAGCCAGGAGATTAGTCACCATCTTCTCATTCTAGGGCTCATGCTGCACGTGTTCTGTGGTTGCTTTCTGGGCTTAGGTGCTTATGTGCTTAAAATAAAGTGTGTGCTTCTTCTTGGCTTCTTCGAGTCTATACACCTACCTCTTGTGGAGAAAACATTTGCAGTAGTTCTCTCCTCTTACGCAATGCAGCCCTGATATTTCCCAGTCATTTTAAACGGGAATCTAATGAGTATTATTATAACTGTAAAAGCATTAATTTCTTATCTGTAAGTTTTAATTTTGTCTGTTTTGTTGAAGGGAAGAACAAAGTATTCATAGGGGAGATGAGAATTTCAGAAAATTCTCTGCATGCTCTCAGTTTACTTTTCCCATTATGTAGCTATGTGGATATGGTGAGATGATATTGGGTAATAGGTTGGTGATAGGCTAGGTAATGGGTTACAGGTTGGGCTTGATGATCTCTATGGTCTTTTCCAACCTTGTTAATTCTGTGATTCTGTGATTTTGTGGGTGCTGGGCCATCTCATTTCAACTGTATTTCTTTACTTTAAAGGGTTGGACTAGATGATCGTTGAGGTCCCTTCCAACTTGGTATTCTATGATTCTATATATATTGGTAGAAGAAGGATTTTGTAAATACAGTTAGGTTTATGACTACTTAAGCTCACACACACGAGTTTAATATTATGAACGTACTAACTTAGAGTGGCTATTTTTGGTTTAGCATAATTTACCTTCCTACCAGTTGTGAGAGTGTAAAGGTCTCTCTTATTCTGAGGTAAGGGGGTGGTGGAGTAATAACCACTGTTGGTCCAAACCATTTCCACTTCAAAATTTGAGGTGGGGTGCGGAATGAATCCTGTTTTGCTGGGAGGCAGCGGGAGTTGTGTTCAGTCCCTTGAGCAGTGCCATCTAGAGTGTGCCCAAAGGAAAGGATTCACACAGGAACAACCAGATCCCTTCTCTCCTTCAAACACGAGTGAAAGGAAAAAATAAATCTGAAATTAACTGGGGATTAAATGCAATGAAGCTGCATGGGGGTGAGTTGAAAACTTCACTGTTTCTGAGGTCCACGCTTTTTCTCACACATTTGTTCTGTGAGTTTTTATATGTACCCGAGTAAGCAGACCTTGGCCAGCATGCGCGTTTTGAAAGTATTTCCATTTAGTTCACTGGAAAGCGAAACGTGGATTGGAGCAGCCCTTTCTGCGGTTTAGACAGAGTCCCTGAAATATGTGAGTAGATGCAGAGAGCTGGAACCTCACTTCTAAACCCCTTGAAAGTGTAATGTGCTGAGTAGCTGACTGCAGGGAGCAGGTGTCAAACAATATTTAAATGACATTCTCAACAAAATAAATATTGAGCTGCCCTGTCACTTTGGTGGGAGAATAATCTGCTCAAAAAAAAAATCCCATTCATTGTAAACTGCCTCTGACATTTGTTCTTCAGGAATTATTTGCAGTTTATCTTCTGAGCTGGAGCCTTTTATCAGCACAGCAGTTGAACTGCAGTGCAAAAAAAATGGTAATTGAGTATTTTATCAAACGCTTCCAACAAAACGGACTTTGCAAGTCGTAAATGAAGATTAAAACCATTGTTGGCAGGGATGAGCAAATTGGAATGATTTATTATCCGAAACATCAATATGTCACCGCTCAGAAATAAAATAAAAAGAAACAAACAACTGCCCCCCCTTCCCCTAAAATGTGCGCTTAGTCTCAGCCAAGCGGTGGAAGGTAAATACATGTTTTAATTATTTGTGCTAGAGAGGCTGCTTAAGAAAAAGAGGAGGAAAAAAAAAAGAGAGAAAGCATCATCATAATGGCACAGCTGCTGTGGGACATTATGCGAGGAAAAGAGACAGTAATAAGAGAACTGTGTCAAACGAAAGCAACTCTGAATGTGTACTTCAGCTCTCCTGATTACAGAAGGAAGATGAAATATTATAAATGGGGCAATTTGACAAAGCGGATTTACTACTTGTGTTTAACACCTAAAAGGCCGCTGTTCTTAGAAGGGACCTTAATCGCACTGAAGTTAAATAGCTGCAGAAGTCAAATGAGTGGAAAATGTATTCCAAAATTGTCTTATTTACAGTGTATAAATAATTGAATGGTCAGGACGAGAGTAAGCGAATCTGTTGTGAGCTCAGTATCCATTTCAAATTACAAAACAGAGGCCACGGGAAGAGTCTTACAAAGATTACAGGGTTTAAGCATTCTATTTTCCGTGTATGTTTATAAACTGGGAAGCTCTATAGGCTTGATCTAGGGACTTGTTGACCCCCAGTTTAGCAGTTGCTGTCTCTTCAGTGAGTAGCCAGGTAGGCAGCAGGCGGCTCTCAGGGTTAAGCAGTGACACCAATTATTACTACTCTTTTTTTTCTCTCTTGAAATTTTTTCTTGCTCCTCCTCACAGCCCATGCACAAGCACAAGGTTACAGGCAGCTCAGGAGGTACAGACTTGTCCTTTTGGAGTTACAGTAGTGGTCCTTCCTGGCCAGGAGCTGGCAGATACTGGTCACAGCACGATGTGGCTGCAGCTGTAGAGGTTGATTGGTGAGGTACAGAGCCTATTTCTGCTCCAAAAATTCCATTCCCCTGGAGTTCTACACAGAGCTCTTAATGTATCCTGGGGTCACTGTTTTAATTGAGAAGTTTAAAGAGATTTGTAAGAGGTATCTTCTGCTGTTCTGTACATTGCAGAAGCTACAATAAGAAAATAATTGTAATAATTCAAAGAAAAAGTTTTCTTTTTCAATTTGACGCAGGTGCTTATACGTCATCACTGGTTTGATTATTGTACATCCTCACCATTAAACTCTTAAGTGGAGGAGGATTGGAGGCTTCCAATTGATTGAAGTGTCAGGGGGAATGTACGGGAGAATCTAAGCTGGAGTGATTTACTGGGCTTAGGGGAGGAGAATGCAGAGTGGGAGGTAGTGGTCCCATTTTAGCAGCATCCAAATTCTTTATAGGAAATACTGGTCGCAGGCTTCTTTTCCCTTGTCATGCTATGTGCAGAGTTAGCATACATCTATTTACGGCCTGATCCTTTCTATAGCAACTGTGAGTTGTTGTAGCTACCATGTTGTTGCTTCTGAGTAAACCTTAGACATCATAAAAAGAATTCTCGATATCGTTCAGTACCTCGCAGCCAAGGGGATCCCTTGCAGAGAAGCTCCTGAATATAGCGTGCATCAGTTTGATTTGGTGTGATAAAGATGGAGATGCTTTGTACCATCTGTACAGAGTTGGTTTGAAGTTTAAAACATTATATTATAGAGCCATTTGGAGTTGAACAAAGACAATGTTCCATTTACCTCAATAAAAAAAAATAAATCTCCAGTAACATAATATTAAGGTTGAAAAGTAAAGCTCTTGGTAATTGGGCAAATGCCAAATTGGGGAAGTATGACCGTTTTCATACACTAGTTACGTAAACGTCACGATGCTTTTTTTTTTTCTGAAGCTGCTCTTGCACAGGTTTCTGAGATCCGTGTGATGTGCTGAAGAAAACCACATTGGTTGAAGTTGGTGTTCTTTAGGAGAACTGACTTTGGTGTCTGTTCGGTACAGCTCGGAGGTGAGGGCAGGGCGGCTGTGTGTTGGGAGCAGCCCTTTGGAACCAGTCTGAAGATGGAGACAGATCCCGAGTGGTCTTCTCCATCCATAGTGGGTCCTAGACCTCATCAGACTCACTGAATCCCTTAGTGACCATATTTAAGTAATTCTTCTGGTATATGTCACAAAGAGATCTACACTGCTTGAAGTTCTGTGCTGCCACTTGCGTCGCTGTTTGGTGAAAGAAATGCCTTTGAATAGTGACAAAGACTTGCTGACTAAAGAACATTTTGTGTCCAGCCCTGTAAATTCCATATCTTGTAGCCAGTTCTACATAATAAATTGGTCATTTTGTAGAGTTAGAGCAATTTGACAGGCCTGTATGTGGTGATTAATCTTCATCATCACCTTTTTTTTTTTTTCCCTGTTCATAAATTTAGTGTAACACATTTTGTGTTGGTACAGGTTTAATTGTTGTCCTTGAGAAATGAAAATGGTTTAAGTGTAACTTCCTATATCCCTAACTTAAAATATATAGGGAAAATAACATTATCAAATTAGCAAAGTTGAGGCACTCTATGAATAGTATCAAAATATGTTATGCTGGCTGAATACAAGGTACCTTTTGATTCTATTTAGCTCTTCTGAGTCAACATTTTGCATCGAGTTCTAATGTAATATGTAATGAAAGGAATACAGTTAAATTGTTTATGTACTCGTTTCTACAATCAGCAGGTTTTTTTCTTGGCCCCTGAAGTCCCAGTGACCTTGAATTTTGAGTAACTAAGTAATAGTACCCATTAAACTTTATGATCTTCCTCTGCTACCTAAGGTAAAATAAAGTACAGGACAAAACAGAGATACTCTGCAAGCTAAATAAAATAAGCTTGTTAGTCACAGTTTAAGACAATTTCCTTATTGTTCACCTTCTGATTTAAATTATGCATAAAATGTGCAATAATCCAAACAGAATTTTGGAGTAAAAAAAAAGGAGAAAAAGCATTCATGACATGCCTTAACCTGCAATGGTCTTCATTCGAGGGTGTGCTGAATGATTTTGGGGAAGTTAGTTGGATATTTTCCGAAAGCTTCCAAAGGCATCAATATTTTTCTCTTCGGTGAAGACAAATATTGAATAATTCTTTCCGTGTTCTGAGTAGCAGGGATTTCCTTACCTAGAAGAAAAAGCTTCATTTGCACTTAATCATATGAATTCCTGCAATGCTCTAAGAGCTGTTCTCCTGTTGGTTTCTCTTCTATTTGCAACAGTGGGGTAGCCCTGGTCCAGTTCATGGAAAATCTTGAAGAAGCTGGACAGAATCTGTCAGATCTTGTCCCCTTGTGCATCCAGGTCCACTGATCTCCGTGGCATTCTGCTAAGTCAGTCTAATGTTAATTCTTTGTCAGAAAAAGGTGATGTTGAAGTAGGTCTCTCCAGGCTGTCTGAGAGGATCTGTGTCGATGAAGCAGTGCCTCTGTGAGTCTTTCTCTGGGTTTCAGAGCTCTGTGGTCTCCTGGAGGCAAAATTTATGATTATGCTGTTGGGCAGAAGATGTCCAAAACTCTTTAGCTTCATCGTACCAAACACTCTTCAGACGTGAGTAATTCCCTAAACAGGTTTGATACTGAGCTAGTTACCCAAAGCTGAAGAGGTTCTTACAACCTTGGCTGAGCCTCATTTGTCCAAACCCGACAGGTTTCTTCTTAAAAAAACCCCAAACCCTAAACGTATCCTTAACCTTGTAGACATCATGGAAGAGAGTTAATAAAGCAGTTGATGTAATAAACTTCATTTTATTATGCGCTATATGGGTGAAATAAAACCCTTCACAATTTTTACCATTTTGTCTTCTTTCGAGGTAGCCTTTCTTTGGCTGCTGTAGGAAAGGAGATACTTGCTTGAGGGATCCTATTTTCATACAGACTCCTGTATTCCAATGGGAAATGTGTAAATAAATCTGAGACACAACAGCATCTGGGATAATATCAGGCAAAATAAAATGGTACAGAGTCTGGTGAGTCCCCTGAGGGAGTAGGTCTCTCCTGTGCCCCCAGCCAGAGGACTACGGGACAGGCGGTGGGGTACCTGCCAGAGAAGGGTGAGTGGTGGAGCTGTTACAACGCTCCTTTAACCTCCTCGTAATAGATGAATATTTTATTTCTTGTCGTCTTTTGTCTGCAGCAAAGTTAAAAAAGCACGAGGAACTGGGTAAAGGTTCTGTGCTCCTGCAGTTGTACAGAGCAGGTTCGAGATGTAGATGATTTCAATTTACAAGGCTGTCAGTCAGACGTTAAATTAATTACAAATAGGCAAAGATTTCACAATGCAACAAACAAGGTCTTTGACATAAATTATATCCTATCATTAAAATATTTAGAAATGTGTAATTATGGCATTTAGCAATGTTATTCAAATTATAATTAATAGGAGCCTCAATAATATTACCTCTTCTTAAGTGACTTCACATTCTGAAACGCATTCTTTGATCTTTATGTGCATTTTGGATTTAGATATCCTATTTAGGTATTTTTATACTCTTCCTTCAGGGATCATTATTCTAGTGCATCGTGTGCAGAAGTTTCAAGGTCAGCATTACTTGAACAGTTGTAATAGTCCCAACAGAAAGATAAATATATATTGACTAAGGCTGGAGCTTCAATTCTTTCAGTTGCTGAAGGTCAACAGCCCCTCTGAGGTGCTCTCCAACCTTCAAATGTCTATAGGTTAAATCACTGATGAATTACTGCACTTTCCTAAATGAAGGAAACATATTCTAGACGGAGGCAGCTCGCAGCATCGTGCCTGTTGACTGATACAGTCCTGAGGAAACGCTGTTCTCCGACTTCGTGGCAGTAACTACGCACCCGAACGCCTGAATCTGGTGCCTCAGAGCTGTAACGGGGAGCAACGCTCCCGTTCTCCATCTGAAAACCCTGTCCCCTGCGTGCTGGCTGTGCTGAAACGCACCTGGGCTAACCTCATTTTCACTACATTTGCACTAAGTGGTAGCAATCGCTGAAAGCATCAGTAGCTTGTTGGCTGAGAGGATCTGTGGGGCCGCAGTGACTCGTGTTACTGGTCCAAGGCCGATTTTCTCCATACACTCCTCTTCTCTTCCCAGTCACAGGAGAATATTGAAACGTGCTGCCCGGTAAACAGTGCCCAATCTTCTTCTTTGCTAAAAATACCCTGAAGGCTGGAGGTAATCCACTTACGGAGCACTTCAGACCTGCACAGTAGGGTACAGGGAGACCAAGTGAGATGTTTGGCTTTGCAGATGTTCCAGCGGTATCCCAGAGAATATGCTCTGCAAAGGTCAGATCGAGATCACCGCAGAGGCAGAATAAAGAATGTTACGCTGGAGCGATGTACTTTATCTCTAAGCCTTTTATATAAGCGAGCAATGTAACGTTGGGAATTAGACTTTTCTGCAAGTTTAAGGGGCTTTAAAATATATTTTGATTTAATAGTCTCTTAAAATATTTTGAAATTAAATACTCTTAAAAACTTCATTTCGGAATGTAATTTAAGGCACGTTATCCTAGATATATTCAGTATTTTTCATTTCAGGTAGATATTTATAATAAATACAGCGTGGAACATCCTTACATAAAATTGAAATTCTGATGTTACCTTTCAGAAGGTCTATTTTAAAATGACTTCTGAAGTCTGAGTTGTTCCACACAGGTTATCTGCAGCAGCTTCAGTCTAGCCTGTATGAGGAGGTTCAGATTGATCTGTAGCTGTTCTAGAAATTAATGGCTTTTTTTTTTTTAATAGAGAGCTATATATGTATATACATATATATACACATTTTACAATTCACAATATATATCAGATATTTCTATTGGGGTCTTTTTTATATTATTATTTTTATAGTTAGCTTGCTTACAGCAGGGGGATTGGACTAGATGACCTTTGGAGGTCCTTTCCGACCCAAACTATTCTATCATTCTATGAAATGAACAAACCCGTGTATTTATCAACAGTGTCAATGTGTTAACAAATATAGACTGACTAAAGTAAGTCCTGTGGCCAAAATGTTGAAAATTAGAGAAAATGCTGCATGTCAGCATGGTCAGTGATACTTGACCATTCCCACTGCTCATTTGACATCTGATTTTTATAGGAGCTAGTAATTTAATTGTCAAAGAATTTTAAGGCTGTAACACTTGACTCAAAAATGGACTCGTCAAAAAATTTCGTGACACTGCCCTGAACTTCCCCTGAACATCAGCCTGTGACACTTTGTGTGGTCTCTTAATTGTTGTGGACATTGCAATTTCTTGGATGGAACTGTACGAGCTGCTTAAACTCAGTGGGCTTTGTTTTGCCTCCTCATAAGGTCTTTAAACTGGTGGTACATTTCAGCATACGTAATTGGAAATAAGGTTTGTGGCTTCCTATTCTGAGTGAGTTCCTGTCATGCTTGCTTATGTGAAGGTGGCTTTTAGGTGCCTGATTTCTGTTTTCCAAAACTAAAGTGAAATAAATTTTATTTTAGAGAAATAATAAATGTTTAGAGGAATTTTATTTGAGAGAAACAAGTTTTCACTGTAGCTTTAGAAAAATAAAATATCAAGAAGAATAGTTTACTATTTATTAATATGTTTATTGCAGAATTACTTGTATAATTTAGGTTTTATTTCAGCGGTTGAGCAAAATACAGCATAAGACATCTCAGCTTTATCTCAACCATGAATTTAGTGTACTGATAGGTATGTTGCATTTGCTTTACTGTCCTGGTTAAGATAACCCTGTAATGTACTTATTGCTCCAGTCTCATTCAGAGTTACGTTATTTATTTTATCATGTGTCATTTCATCCTGATGTGTTAGGAGTTTGGAAAGTTCCTCTTTTACTTGTCAACATAATTTCTCTCACTTTTGTCAAAGCTTTTCACTTTGGACGCTGAGCTCTCGGCTGCCACCTCAGTGTGTAATTAACAGCAGAACTGTTGCAACTGGAGTATTTGAGAAGTAATAATTTCCCTTGTGCAGGCAAAACTATTTAACAGCGTTTCGGGAAGAAAGGGCATTTGTAAAGTTGAAACGCAAATTTAGGAGTATAGAACACACTGCAAGAAATCCAATTGTCTTCATGGCAAATGAAACTCAACCCAAAATACAAGTGAGCGTAGCCCTGATCATTGTCCTCAGCATCAGAGGAATCCCATGCACAGCATAAAACTTCACAAGCTTACGCCACAGAAATGACTGGAACATGTTGGGCAATATTTTTTAGTTTCCGATTTTACTTTTTAACACCTTTTCATTGTGGCGCTTATTAAATGCCCTCATTATCCGAACACAACTCTTGGGGTCCCGCAGTACGTAGGAAGATGTGTTGCTAGTACAAGGAAATCTGAGAGAAAGGGAGGTTAAATAGAATTGGGTGTCAGCGAATAAGTTAACATGGTTTTAAAAATGCGTGTATTTGATAAAAATCAATGTTAAGATTTTGATTCCAGCCTTTTGGTCTTGGTTTTTTATTTTTCGTTTCTTTAAATGGAAGCTGGTTCCCGTACACACACGCGGCTCTTTGAGTTGAGAACTTCTCTGAAACACCACGTACTGTGAAATGTACGAAAAAGCTCTGACCGTCAGTCAGATAAGGCTTTGATAAGATTTGGATTGCAACTGTAAACCTGTAGGGGGAAATTGGGAAATACTGAAACCAGAGAGGGTAGCAGCAGATAAATGCAACCTTCTGTTTGTGCTTGCGGCCATATGTTATTGTCTCAACTTCTGACTCACTGGGTTCTTCCTGAAAGATGAAACCGCAGGCTTTACAGTTTAAGTGACAATTACGTGTGACTACTGAAGGCTTCTTAAATGCTGCCCAGTCCTGTTGAATAATTTGGCATTAATGGCAGCACAAATGGGAAAGAAATTTTGTGGCTACAAGTAAAACAAGCGTGAGTTGTACCAAATCTCTGTGACCTTTAACTCGCCGTGGAAAGCCCCTTGCTTTATTTTATTACTGTTAGATTTCACTAGTGATACAATTTGCTGCATTTCAAAGCACTTTACATTTTATTTAAATTTAATTTGGTGCGTGAGGATTGTGTTATTCTTGTCTAGTTTGATTTTGGATAGGATAGTGTGCATCCTTTGCATTGTTGATCTTCAAAACAGGTTGGTTGGAGACAAGATCCCATTCAATGGGAGGTAAAATTGACGTGGCCACCTGTAGTCTTCCCTTTGCTTCCTTTGTCCTCCGGAGCTACAGCAAAGGTTGCCAGAGCAGAGAAGGATGAAGTTAGATATGGTCTGTCCTATTGGGAAGGTAAAACTGTAGATGGCACCAGTGGTCACAAATATTTGTGACTACTGAGCAGTGCATCCTTCCATGGAGGATTGTCCATGAAAGGTTGTTCCGCCACCTTGTCCTCAGAAGAAGCTTATCTTTGGAATAACCAGGGTTGCTGCTTTATGTCTTTTGTTACTTCTCGTCTTTTTTGAATCTTTTTGGCGTTGATGCTCCCCCAGCCTCAGTTTCACTGAGGATCTGCCACATCAAACAATCATATTTAAGGTGTTGTATGACCAGATAAATCATAATTTATATTACCCATTCTTTTAAACCTGTTCCAGAGTTTCTGCTGAGTTCTGAGTCTTCTCCTAGATGGTCCAAACCGTCAGAAATGGACCTTTGTATCTCCTTAAACATTCTTACCGATGGGATCTCATTCTAGCTATCACTATTGATTCTAAGCATTTTTATTGTCCTACAAATAAAAACTGAACGTGAA
>WEIS01033999.1:0-12965 GCA_013389965.1 Todus mexicanus | reverse complement strand
AGAGATGTCAGTGACAAATCCATCTGAGCTACAGAACAGTTACTGCAGGAATACAGAGAAATCCATGTATTTATCTTGAAGACTGGCAACACTTCAACATGCATGTTCTAATTAGGAACCACAATATCCTATTTCTTTTTCTAGTAATCTAGTAGTAAACGAACAACAAATGTTATTATCTACCAGTGGTTGAGCAAGAGAATGTCCTTGTTTAAAAATAGAAATGGAATTTAAAGTTCTGCATTCAATTATGCCTTTCATTTGGAGTTAAACCTGGAGATTTTTAATTTTTTTCAAAAGTGGCTCCACTACCATTTCTCTTTGTAAAATGGGAAGAGTGATAAAGAGTATATACAAGCTCCCTGTAATAGCACAAAGATTGTCTAAAACATCATGAACCTCTTAGCTGTTCAAATAATCATGCATTGGACAAGCATAGTTATTTTGTATTTTTTGAGTTTCCAGTCACTGCATTATGTGACAGATCTTACAAACCAGAAGTTTCTGAAGTCTTATTCCTATTTTGTCTTTTCTTTTTCTAAGATACACTTTCTGTGACAATAGCTCTTCCCCCTCTTTTTCTCTCCCAGAGAACTGAGTTTCTGGTGTACCTACTCCGAAACAAAGTCCTTATAACAAAAATTGCATTTATTTTCTTTTGAGCCTGAATTGAGAAATTCTGCATATCCACTAGTAACTTTGTAAATCAGAAATCTGATAAATTAAACACACAGCATTCTTCTCAGGCCACCTAAAGAAAATGAAGAGTGAATGAAAGGGGAAAAAATCCCGACAAAATAGAAGGACTGTCTCCTGGGCTTTAAGGCACAGGCCGGATTGAGATGCGATGTAGACGGACACAATATCTGCAGCTGGTAGGGAGGTGTGGGCCAGGGCTAGAGCTGAGATTTCTTGGGAATGTACAGCTTAAATCTGCTAACTCTGGAAAGCTGCTCTGGCCTTTGCCCTTCATTCCAGGGGGTGAATTTAACAGCACAGTTTTAACTGTTGTCTTTTACTGCACTGCAGAAGTCATTTTAACTGCATTTGCTGCAGTGCTACAAGCATATATGTAAATACTTAGTACAGTATTCACCAGAATAAAATAAAATAAAAACAAAAAGTCAAACATGAAACTGCCACTCCTTTGTTGGCATGAATTCTTGAAATGTTTCATTTCACAACTATAATGTTGCACTTGTAAAAATGTCAACACTATCATTTTAGGTGAAAATCACTTACTCCATGGAAAACACATTTTGCTGTGTAAAACATGATTACTTCTGTTCCATTGCCCTTAAAGGTGCAATTTTCAAGCTTATTTTTAAATCCATATCATTACATTGTTGAGATCTGGTTTTACAGGTCTTCAGCTGCATGTCTTCACGTTGCATCTTAACTATTTCCTGCAGGGCACTGGATGCAATTAAATTTTCTTATAAGCACATAGAAGTAACTATTGCTGTTAAATCCTAAGGACCCTTGATCAGGTAAGGTATATTTGAACAAACCTAACAATAAGTAACAATGACAATACTGTAAAAATCTTTTAAATATTTGCTTTTTAGGACACGATGGTCTTATTTCATCCATGAAAGCGGTACTGTGGAATATAGGTCATATCCTAGCCATTAGCACTTACAATGCAGTAGCAGACACTGGGGTTGAGTAATTGTTACATGATCAGAATCTGAATTTTTATTTTAACGCAAATTAATTTTGTATTTCTTCCCTGTAGCAGCAAACATATGATGGGTTTCCTACACTTCCTACCATTTTGTGTATTCAAACCCCATCTTTCATAGAGAAATTGAAAGAATCCTTTCTGCCCTTTATTTCAGAGAGTTTCTCACCACAGGCTTGTTCTTCCAAAGGACAACCTTTCTAAACCCTACATTCTCTCCTTCCTCCTAGGTCAATGCTGCATTCTTTATTCTTTTATGCTGGCAAGGTGATGAGAGATTCTGAGAATGTGGTTCAGGCAAAGTCTTCCCCAGCCAGCATGACACCCGTATGAGGAAACCTGGCACCCTATCCCATGCAAAGGCCTCCCAACCTTCCCCGGAACACAGAAGGACAGAGAGTACTTCTGAGTTAAACTCATGACTGTTGTAACATGTTAGCACTAAGGAATTATTTTTTTTTCTGAAACTGACTCACTTTTTCCTACCCCAGCTCTCCAAGAAGAGTTACAGGGAATCCCTAAATAACTTGGTCCAAGCCCAAAACTATAAGTGAAAAGGAATGCAAACCACCAGCCTTAGAACCACTCCTCACTGTACCATGTTTAATTAGTTTATCACCTAAAACAATAATGGTATGTCCACCAACCTCGTGCCTCTACCTTCTCCTCCAGATTCACATATTTTTATCCTTTCAAACTGAGGTACTAGGAGGCCACATCATACCAGACTCTATCATTTCTATGCCTGATGTTTATTTAATGTTCTTTTCCTTTCTGAGGGAAGCAGGAGCTTGTGAACTGTGTTGTCAGTTCACCAGAACAAGATGTGGGACAAAGGTATCATACAGAAGATGAGGTTTCTGCACTACTTCTGTCCTAACCAGGACTTGGAGAAGCTGAATGCTGGGTCTCAGTCTGATATTTTTGTCTCTCTTGTCTGGGGAAAGTCAGGTTGTGCCACATCCCAGGTTTCCTGTCAGTACAAGGGTCTTCTGTCCCCTGCATTGCTGCCTCTGCTATTTGTGTCACCAAAAGCTGGATTGGTCGCTTTGACCATCGAGTCAAAGGATGCAACAGTTGTTTCCTTCACAGTGGGGAGCAGGTCTTTAATTGCCCTTGGCACTGGCAGGAGATGCTGCGCTCCAACTACAGCAGGAAGCATACGCTTTCTTCCTCTGCAGTACTAAAGCACCCCTGGCCTTGCTTTATGTCTCTACTCTTCCAGTATAGGCTGTGGGTGGAAGTTTGTGTCCCTCTCCCCTTCCTGGAGTGGGGACAGGCCTTTTGGAAAGACCTGTAGCACAGTGGAGCAGATATTCAATGGTGGAAAAGCACAGTATTCCAGATGCGGTCTGAGTGCCAAGTACAGGATGGTAACCACTTCCCCCAACTTCTGACAGTGCTGACAAGACCCAGCATGCCGTTAGCCTTCATTGCTGGCTTGGGCGTACCCAGCTGTCCCACTGGGCACCAGCTCTGCGGACAGAGCTGCTCCCCATCTCAGTACCCTGTACAGTGTTTGTGTGTCCCAGATACCATTTGTCCTGGTTGAATTTTATGAGGTTCTTATTGTCTCATTCTTCCAGCCCTGAGTCCCTTTGAATGGCAGCTCTGAATGGCACCCCTTAACAGTATTGACTATTGCCTCTTACCACCAATTCACTGCGCCACCATCTTGATGAGAGGGCACACTGTCATCTCCTCTAGGCATTGATAAACACATTAAACAGGTCAGGTTCCAGCAAAGACCCCTACAGTACTCCAATTCTTACTGGCCTCCAGACAGATTACAACCCATTAACTGTTGTCCTCTGAGCCCTATCATACAAACAGTTTTGTACCCATCTGGTTGTCCATCCATCCAGACCATAATGTCCTAAATTGGATACAAGATAGTGGTTGGTGACGTCAAAAGCCTTGCAAAAGTAAAGGTAAATTATATCCACTGCTTTTTCCTAATCTACAAATCCAGTTGCTTTATTACAGAAGGCAACCAGGTTGGTAAGGCATGATTCACCCTTGGTAAATGCATTCTGTCTGTTCCCAAACAACTCCTCCTTCCTGTGCCCAGAAATGTGTTCCAAGAGGACATGGATTTCCATTATTTCCACATGGACTACAGTGAGGTTGATCAGCCAACAGCTTCCCATTGAGGTTTTGGGTTTTTTTTAAGATGGACACAAAATTTGCCTTTCTCCAGTCACTAGGGACCTCTCCTGGTTTCCACGACCTTTCAAAGATAAAAGTGTAGCCTCCCAGTGACATCGGCCAGCTCCCTCAGCACCCTTGAATGAAGCTCAGTTGAACCCATGAATGTTTATAGGTCAAGTTCTCTGATGTAATCCTTGTCTTGATCCTCTCCCATCACTAGTAATTCTCCTCACTGAATTCTAAGCATAGAGAGCTAGGAGACCCTGATGGTAGGTGCAAGGCAAAGATGACTCTGCATACCCCAAGTTATCTGTTTCCATTGTCACTAGATCATTTGCCCCATTTGAGAACAAGTTATATTTTCCTTTTTCGGTCCTCCTTTTTCTCTTTGAGTTGTGGTAGAAGCTTTTTTTGTTGCCCTTCAGATCCCTTGCAAATCTTAACTCCAGTTTAGCTTTGACAGTCTCAGAAAAGAGACTGTATGTGATTCCTTTGGACATATGCAGTGGTTTCTGCATCATCCCAGAAACCTGAGTTAGCTGCTCTGATGGTGGAAATGTACAGAACATTCAAATGCAAGCACAGAGGCTATTAAAAAATGTAATATCTGAATGTCCTGCATAAGCTTCAGGATAAATTGTACTCTTCTATATATGTCCAAAGGCAGCTGCTTTGTTCTGCTTTGTCAGGGAAACCGTTAATAACTTAATAATGAAAAGGGACTAATGAGGCCTATGGATTCAAGCCTCATGCTCAGATTCACTGAATTTTGACTGATGGTTTTCCCCCACTGAGGGGAAAAACCCACTCTAATTCACATGGATTCTCCCATGGCTAATAAGGGGCGAGCTCACATTGCAGCTTTTGCTGTACAGGGTGTACAGGTAAGGTTACTCTCTCACTTATGAAAACATGTAATTCTGGAGATACCTACCCCTTAAATTCAGATTTGACTAGTGGGTTTGGGAATTACTAAGGATGGTTAGACTGACAAAGGCTGGTCCAAAGTCATTACTTAAGCCTCATGTACTTTGAAACACCCTGACATTTTCACTATTTTTCATTTCAAACACATTTAATTGGAAAGGTGCAAAATGATTGACATTATGTATTAATGTAATTTTTGAAACAAGTGAACTGCAATGATTCATATTTTGAAAACCAAATCCCTTCTCCAATACTGTAGACTAACAATTTCATAAATGTTTCAATGCTCCATACTTTTCACAGATGGCTTACACATTTAGTATCTTACAGAAAATAAAGTTGTTTCTAATGTAAGCCAGCAGGACTTCTGTAAAAACAAGCATCATCTACCATTTTCTTTCTATAGTTGACGAAGCTTGGATTTAGCAAAGAGGAATGTTGCCTGGTCTGATTTGGATGCTTGTATGGCATGAGCAATCTCTCAAACGGATGAGGCTGTTGCTGTCACCTTTCCTAGACAAATACATTCAAGCTAATGACTGGCGGGTGAGGTGCGTTTTGCTGTGGCAGAACTAACACATTAGCTATCTGGTTTTAGAAGTGATGTAGAGACAAGGCATGGCTCTTCTATTGTGAGGTAAGCCAGGTGAGGCCAACCAAAAGCAGCATCATCGTGCTGACCTCCCCTAGCAGCCTAGCTGCAGCTTCCCTGGTTTTACAAGTGTGTAGGTACTATAGTAAGTTTCCAGTGCGAAAAACCTCACAAAATCAAAACACAGCACCATGGCACTGAAGACAAGGCCCAATGTAAATGAATGTATATGTGACAGGAGATGTATGTTAGCCTGTTGGGTGAATTGTATTGGTCTCACCCCAGAAATGTTATCTGGTGTAAACGGTGACAAAACTGCCTGGAAAAAGGCACATCACCCTGTACAGAATTCCAGCCCACTGTGATTGCCACACTTCTTTCAGTCTCTGCTGTCTCCTCTTAAGCACTGTCTCTATCCTTGACCCTCTTCTTCCTTTTAGTCTCACATATATTCATCTACAAAGACTCATCACACTGAGTAAAACAAGTATTGTATTATACAAGTGGCACAGAATATCTCACAACAGCTATATCACAGGTGAGAATATTAATTAATTTGTTTTTTTCTGCAGATGTATCCTTTTCCACCCACTTCTTCTCCCACATAAGCAAACACACAAACACACTGAATGGTTGAGTGCATCTGAGCACAATGCCCTGTGTGGCAGCACAATAGAAAATGTGATTTCTAGTAAATATAAAAAAATCCTTTGGGCCTTTTTGAAAAGGGAGATTTAGTAATGCTGACCTGAGGCATCATTACAACTTTCATCACAGTATCACAATATCACAGTATCACCTAGGTTGGAAAAGACCTAAAAGATCATCCAGTTCAACCTTTAACTCTAATCATTATCACCTCTAAAACATATCCCTAAGCACTTCATCTATACACTCTTTAAACACTTCAGCCACCTCCCTGGGCAGCCTGTTCCAGTGCTGCACAACTCTTCCANGTTCTCCAGGCCTTTCACCAGCCTAGTTGTTCCTCTGCACCTGCTCCAGCACCCCGACATCCTTCTTGTACTGAGAAGCCCAAAACCAAACACAGTACTCGAAGTGAGGTCTCACCAATGCTGAGTACAGGGGGACAATCACTTCTCTAGACCTGCTTACAACACTATTTTTAATACAGGCCAGGATGCCGCTGGCCTTCTTGGCCACCTGGGCACACTGCTGGCTCATGTTCAGCCTCTTGTCCATTAGTACCTCGAGGTCTCTTTCTACCTGGCAGTTTTCCAGCCACTCTTCCCTCAGCCTGCAGCATTATGTGAGGTTGTTGTGGCCCAAGTGCAGGATCCATGCACTCAAATGAAACTCATATAATTTGCCTCCGTCCATCAACTGAGTCTGTCTAAGTCCCTCTGGAAAGCCTCCCTACCCTCAAGCAGATCAACACTCCCACCCAACTTGGTGTTGTCTGCAAACTTACTGAGGGTGCATTCTATTTCCTCCATATGTATATGGGCTTTGTAAGATGTGCTTTCTCTAATGTGCAAATGAAACTCTAACAGAAAACCAAGCGGAAATCATAGCTATTATCACTAGAAAGTGAGAGAGGTAATCTAGATTTACATTTTACAGAATAATAAACACTAGGTGTCATTCGATCATAGTAGGCTCAGAAATCCAAGTGGTTGGTGCTACACACTGGTGCAAACTTGGGCTTGAGGTATGACCTGGCAGTCAGAGGTGATGGACTGGTTATTACAATCTCCTGCATCAGATCCAACTTGTAAATTCATTGATCAGTTGTGTTTTATTGGTGTAAAATCAGCCTAGCAGTGGAGAATCAGGCCTACTGAGTGGTCTAAATGATGACAAAATGAAGAAATTCTCATTCTCCTTAGGAAGCAGTGATCAGAATCAACATACCCTGAAATCTGGAATTTTTTTTTCATTTTTCTTTTGAAAATTTAAAATATGAAATAACGAGGTCCTTTTTATTTATATGATCACACTATGGCAGTTAGTCATTTCCTGAACTGTATCTTCTAGTTTATTTTATTCGCGAGTGATTGGTTTCAACCTAAGAAGCTCCAGGCTAATTCAATAGCCTCTGCTGTACAGTGTAATATAAGCTCTTCACACAGGAATGACATCTACATTTTGTCAAAGCATGGGGAAAACCAAAAGCATTTATCAACCATTTTCTCAAAACTGGGCT
The DNA here is from genome assembly GCA_013389965.1 of Todus mexicanus. NCBI lineage: Eukaryota > Metazoa > Chordata > Aves > Coraciiformes > Todidae > Todus > Todus mexicanus. The sequence continues at coordinate 5,444 of WEIS01033999.1, read as the reverse complement.
TCACTATAACAAGGCTTTGTATTCTCTCTCTAAAAAACTTGACTGGTCGTTTCTATTTGAAGAAAAAAGCGCACTTTTCAAAGTGCCATCTTTACATCTTTCCTTTCTCTGGCTCTTCAAAGATTTTCTTTCCTCACTCTTCGGAGGAAGGTCTTGCATTATTTCTGATGCTCCGAGCAACCATTTTGCTCCTACCCCTTAGCACATAAGAGCCCGAATATTTCTGCAGCACAATTGCTCAAGGTTTCTTCCTTCCCTTCATCCCATGTACAGCCGTTTCCCTCCAAAACAACAATCGGGCCCATTCTCCGGCCTGTTTTCTCCTGCCAGCCTCCACGTCACCCTTTCCCCCCCGCTAACCCTANGGGCGGGGCTGGGCCGGGCCGGGCGTGACGGTGCCTCTTGCCCGGGGACCTTGCCGCCGCCAGCGGGATCGCTCGGGGTGCAGCCGGGCGTCGGTTCTGCTCGCGAAGCGCGGGCTGGGAGCGCGAGTGCCCCTTGTGCGTTGTCGGTGCGCGTATCGCTGCCCTTAGATTGCTACGGAAATTGGGGCGGTAAGTAGGTACGTCCCAGGCGGGGGGCTTTGTGCTTTTTGCTAGTTGAGTTTTGGCACCCCGATGGCACTCCGCTAGTTAAAGTGATGAAAGAGGACTTTTGAAAATGTTTGTGGTTCGTGTGCAGTCTCGGTGATAGCTGAAGGACAGACGCGTGATTGGTTTTGGTAGGGGATTTTTTTGTGGTTGGTTGGTTGGTTTGTTTTTTAAATAAGTAAACCAAATAAAGGATTGAAAAACATGTGCTAGGGAAAAAGCCTATATTGGCCAGAGGTCGGTGACCTATTTTCAGATTAGATTTTTTCATTGGTAAGAGATGCTATAACACCTGTGAACGACAAAGCTTTACATGGGATATTGCAATATAAAAAACTTGGGGTTTGCTTATGCGTAGATAATTTCTTAGTGATCATCTGGCTTTCAAGAGCTTGTTTAGAGTAGATATGCAAAGAAGTGTTTTCCTCGGTGGTGCCACTGCAGTTGCTGGAGCAGCTGAAGTATATATTGTATGATTTACAGCCATCTAGCATGAATGAATCACATGTGAATCTGCTTNCCCCTGCCAGCCTCCACGTCCCCCTTCCCCCCCCGCTAACCCTACTCCCAGAGCAGCTCCTCCATCCCTCCCCTGCCCCGCCCTTCGACGCCGCCGCCGCCGCGCGCAGGCGCACCGGGGTCCGGCTCGCGGCATCGCGCGGGAGCCAGTCGCTCCGCCTCGCCCCTCCCCCCGCTTTCCGCAGCCACCGCGGCCGTTGTTGGCAGTCTCGTCTCGGAGTCGCCGCAGCGGCAGGGCCCGGCCCGGCCCACCCAGGCGCGGGGTAGCAGCCACCGCCCCGAGGTCCGGCCGAGGTTCCCCAGTGCTCCTGCCCGTGTCTTCGAGCCTCCCCGCCCCTTCGCGCTGCGCTCGCTGCCGCAGCGCCGCTCCAGAGGGTGGTCGCGGGTGCTGTCCATGCAGGAGGTGGCGCGGGGCGCGGCGGCCGGAGGAGACGCCGCCGCGGCTGCGGATGGTAAGTTGCTGGCGGGGTTGCGCCGGGCTCCGCTTGGGCTGGGCTGCTGAGGACGGAGTCGGCCCGGTAGGGTGTGGTGGGCTTCCTTCCTCCCTTCCCTTTGCCTTTCCGTTTCTGGCGGACCGGCCTCGCTCCTCTCGGCCGGCCCAATGGCGGCTTCGGCCCAGGAGGAGGCGGTTGGCGGACGTTTCCTTGCCGGCGAAGGTCGGTGTGTCGGTGCCGCCCGTGGCTGGGGCAGAGAGGCTCGGCGGCGCCGGGGGAGGAGAGGAAGGAGGAGANAGTAGGTACGTCCCAGGCGGGGGGCTTTGTGCTTTTTGCTAGTTGAGTTTTGGCACCCCGATGGCACTCCGCTAGTTAAAGTGATGAAAGAGGACTTTTGAAAATGTTTGTGGTTCGTGTGCAGTCTCGGTGATAGCTGAAGGACAGACGCGTGATTGGTTTTGGTAGGGGATTTTTTTGTGGTTGGTTGGTTGGTTTGTTTTTTAAATAAGTAAACCAAATAAAGGATTGAAAAACATGTGCTAGGGAAAAAGCCTATATTGGCCAGAGGTCGGTGACCTATTTTCAGATTAGATTTTTTCATTGGTAAGAGATGCTATAACACCTGTGAACGACAAAGCTTTACATGGGATATTGCAATATAAAAAACTTGGGGTTTGCTTATGCGTAGATAATTTCTTAGTGATCATCTGGCTTTCAAGAGCTTGTTTAGAGTAGATATGCAAAGAAGTGTTTTCCTCGGTGGTGCCACTGCAGTTGCTGGAGCAGCTGAAGTATATATTGTATGATTTACAGCCATCTAGCATGAATGAATCACATGTGAATCTGCTTACACCTGCCCTCTGTGGTGCAGTCACTAGTCAGTCATATGGGCTACCTTTTGGAGTTGTTTAGATCTTCAGGCCCTGGGGAAGGGCCAGTTTAATGAATCTCAGCAAAATAAAATCTATATTGAAGTGTTTACAAGCAAACGTTAGAATTACACAGTTCTTGCAAGGAATGACCATTAGGAACTGGATTGATAAATGATGGGGGGTTTTTTTGATCACTTTATCACAGAAAGTGGGAATTTGCCTGATAGTTACCTGTTGATCTTTAGAAAGTTGAGATTTGAAACAAACTTACAAGAAATAAGTCACTGTTACATAGTGCAAGCAAATTTCACCTTGTGGAACATGTTAGTGTTAACTCAAATAGACTAATATTTGTCCCTTTTCCTTCTAGTGCATGAAAAAGCCCAAATTTGAGGTCTTAACAATAAAATCTAAAAAGGAGACAGTCTGGTCTTAGCTTGTCTCACGTTTTTCCTGAATATTCTAAATGAGCAGAAAAGTGGTATAATGATGATGGCATGATGTTTGAAGTGATTGGGAAGAGACACTAACCGGAATGATGAGTAGTGCCTGGTAGGCAAGGTATCATCTAAGATGGCACATTCACATGGCTCTTTTAAGGGAATCTTTGTGATCCATACCTGAGGCTTCCAACGAAAAAAGGGAAAAGAGAAGATGACATCTTAAGTGGACTTAGAGATAAACTGGAGGTGGGGATGTTGTGGCATGGGGTTTTTTTCAGGATTTTTTTGGTGGTTGTTTATTTTGTTTTTTGTGGGTTTTTTTTTCATAGTTGCAAAGCAAGAAAGTGCAGATTGAGTTTCAGATACTGAAATTTCTGTGCAGGTTACTCATGTACTTTGAATCATCTTGCTAATGAGAACTAAAATTCCTATATGGTGTGTGTGGTTGCACTGTAGAGATAGATATTCTACTTTCTGATTATTTTAAACAAATAGCATGATTAAGAGTATGCACATTAAGATGCTACTGCAGATATTCTTGCAGTCGCAGCAGTCGTCTTCCCTTTGCACTGTTCTCACTAGCCTGGTCTCTTCTAAGGCTCTAACTCCCTGCCTTCGATATCGTGTTTGGCAAGTTCTTTTGCAGTCTACACCTTCAGTGTATCGTTGCTCTTTTTATCCCACTAGCAAGTGTAATGCCAAACTAGCACCTTTAGCTTACCTGCCTTACTTTCAAGGGCACAGGATCCCGGTGCAGCTAGCTTTTTTTCCCTTAGAATGGCTCTCATGTAAAAATGCATGTCTTTTCTTGGATTTTGTTTGCTTTCAAAGTTCCATTGAAATGTTGTAGCTGTAGAACTCCTTGATGAACTTCTGTCCATTTCTGCTTAATAGTTTTTTCTAATTTATCTTAAAATAAGACACCAGTGAAACATGGTTCAGATCAGGGACAATGCCTTTTGTATGTAGGGCTGGACTGCAGTTTAAAATGAATACACTGAAGCTAAACTGCGTAAACTCTTAAATTTAGTAACCTATGAAACCTCATAGGTTCTGTGTATGCCCCTTGTCGTGCTACTTTCAAGCACTTACGGGGAATGCTACAGCTTCTGTAATACTGTAGAGTACCTGTTGTTTTAATGCACACATAACAGTATTATGTAAAAGCTTAAGAGAATTTGAAAAACTGTATATTCTCTTACAATTCTAGGATAACTTATCCTGGCGGAGTTCAACATGTGAGTTTGATTGAGTCACTGACGTTAAGAACTTAATGACGGAAAAGTGCTGTGTATTTTTTACACTTTTGAAATATAAAACAGAGCATGTTCACTTTGTGAAATATTGAATCTCTTCAGTTGTGCAGTGATCTTTTACAACAGTGTTGGGGCATGAGTGTTGCCCTGAATTTGACAGGCTGGTTTTCACTCTTCATGCATCATTCTGTGTTTTCTGCAGCAGTCTGCTGGCTACTTACTGACTGAACTTAAACCAACTTTACTTGAGAAATAAGATGATAGCCTAGACTTCCATAATTCTAGTTCATGTTGAAGCATAGTGAATTTCAGCTGTCTGCCAATTCCAGAGGCAACTTGACATAAAACTTAAGTATGGAATTGAGTTAACGGACGAATTGCTAAAGAAATGAAACAATCTAAAATTTGAGCTCAGAGATCATTCTTAAGAAATTTAATAGTAATTGTTATTGCCTGTAACAAGTAGTAACAATACATGCACATATTTGCATCCGAATACTCATATTTGAGTTAGTGTTTGATGCTCTTACCTCACTTGATACAGAATAAAAATTGTGTTTGTGATTCTGAATTTACACAACAAAGATGCTGGTAGGTGTTACAAAAAAATAACAATGTTAAAATGTTAAGCCGTTCATTAATTAATGGTGGAATATTTAGAGCTCCTGCTAGTGGTCTTTGCTACGCTAACATGAGAAAATTTTCTGGTAAATTGACATTTGAAAACAGTGAAACAATTCTGAGAATGCATGAACATGGAATAGATGAGGAGATGCCTTGGTAGGAGTCCAGACTGGAAGAATAGAAGTCAGAGTTGTCTGTTTTCTGCAAAGTTCCTGCCGTAGGTTTTCTGGAAATAGAGATAGTGATGCCGTGATGAATCACAATAATATGACTTCTGTTGATAAGCAAAGTACTTCTTCATCAGTTTCATGTTCCTAGTTATTTGGTGGGTGGGGTGTGGGGAGAAAGAAGAAAAAAAAAAAGTGATGAGATTTAGAATATTAATGCCTTTGAGAAACTACTTGGATACTGCTTATCAATCTTGTAAAGGAGTAATTTCAGGATAGGGAGTCCAACTAGCATGATATAAGAAGGTTGGCTGAAAAGCATGGTAATTTCTGTGATCTTCAGACTTCGATCCTAGATCTCGATTGGTTTGGTTTATGAATGTTTGTAACTAAGATACCCATGTTAATTTTCTATTGCTGAGCAGAAAATTTTCTTCCACTAAGAACTGTAAAACATGATCACTTCAATGAAAACAATTTTCTTTTTCACAGATACAAAAAGAAAGTAATAGCAAATATCATTCTGTGATTCTGTGATC
>WEIS01033984.1:0-12369 GCA_013389965.1 Todus mexicanus | reverse complement strand
TGCTCTAGATGAACCTACTCTGATGGGGGGTGTGTGTTAGACTAGATGATCTCCAGAGGTCCCTTCCAACCCCTAACGTTCTGTGATCTTCTGAGCACCTGGTGGTGGTTCAGCAAGAAGAAAACAAAAGCCTGTGTTAGAAGAGTTCCCTAAAAGGGAATGTAACACTGAAAAATTATGTCCAGTTGTGAAGCATTTTGGTACTGAACCAAGTCTGCTGAGCCAGCATATTCACACTACACAGCAGTTCCCACATGATCATCATTAAATGGGCAACGTGCTAACTAACGGTCCCCTAAGAGCAGGGGAACATATTAGCATATGGACTTGGCATCTAGACTAGTCAGTGCTGAGTCAAATGTCTGGACAATTAAGTTCAGCTAAGTAGCAAGCACAAGTAGCTCACAGCATTACTTCAATTCAGAGATAACAGAGACTTATTAATTAACAGCAGTGATTACTAGAATAAAAGAGGCTATGAACTTTTTTTTTCCCCCACTATAAAAGTCTATATAGAAGTCTGCATACTATGCTGATATTGACACTTTTCAGGAACGCAAGTCCATTTACTAGCATACAGAATTAAGCATCCCAAGCGGATCATGGTTTATTAAAGGACGCTAGAGTGTAGAGACGATTCTCTCCATCACTGCTTCTCTTTCTACCACCATTGGGAGTATCGTGACCCAGTCTCACAACACTCACTTCAGCTCTGAAGTTGTTAGAGCAGCGCCTTCTCTCTCTCCTTGCTCTGTGCAGCTCTGGATCCCTGCTTCTAGCAGCTGTGGAGCTGTTTGAAATGAAAACACTGCAGGCCCATTATCCCTGGTGCAACCTGTCAGGGAGCTGAGGACGGGAGCAGCACTGTTCCTCAAAGGCACAGAGCAAGTTGTTACTGAGCTCCCAAAACAACTTTTACTTGCTGATCTGACCAGTATTTAAAATATCCATTAGCTCACAATTCATTAAATAGTTACAAACCTCCAGAAACCCTGGGGATACTGTCACCAAGAAGTACCCAGAAGTTGGTGATATATAACAAGTATGGTCAAAACCAGGTGCACCAAAGCCTAATGGAAATGGAAATTGGTTGGACATTTGAAAAACTGGTGCTTTCCTAGTCTGCATGAACTGTCAGTCATCCTGGGCTCTCAAGGTGGAAGTAACATCTGATGAACAGATGAACAGTACAGGAATCTACGGTGAGCTTTAATAACAGCCACTTGCCACAAGCAGCAATTTGGGGTCATCTCTAAATTTATAAAGAAAACACACCGACTCACTTGGCAACTGTGACCGAGACATTTTACTTGGCCAGAAACACCAACCTTTATGTTTTCAGTAGACATCAGTTATTAATGCTCTTGCTGTGAATATGCTCCCTTGTGTGTCCTTCTTTTCATCTCTCCTCCTGTCCTGGATGGGAATATCTCACCTCTTTGCCCTTCACCACACACAAAGGCTCTTGTTACTCAGGAGCTCTTTGTGCTACCAGTCTTTTATAAGACGAAGGAAGAAGAAAGTGAGAGGAAGTACAAATAGGAAAGCATTACGCATGAAGAAAAACCCTGAACAAGAAGTCAAAAAAGTAAATTCATAAGGATCAGTCACCCTTTCACCTCTCAGGCTGCTTATGCACCACACTTGAGACAATGTCTGAATCTGAAGACATTAGGAGCACTGTCAAGATGACTGATTCTAAGAGAAGGTAAAAAGCTCAGCAGAATTTATTAATATATAACTAAATTTATTTATTTGTTTAATTGAAAATATTTACAAGCCTGCCAGAAGCAGAGCCCAGGACTGGAAAAACAAAGGCAGAGAGACACCTAGCAAAAATTTTCAATTAAAAAAAAAAGTAATTCCATGAACAAAAAAAGAAAAAAAGGTAGACACAGAGGTTGTATCTAAGCCATGCAAAGCAAATCCTATGTCTCAGGTTAGGTTTTACTTCCTGGATATATGAACACCTGATGCCAGCCTAGCAAGAAGTAGAACTTAGACTGCGAGATGCTACAGTAGCGGGAAGACTGCAACACTGGTAACTAAAGGAACAAAAAGGTTAAGAAGGTAGGAAAGAAGGGAGGACAGAAGATAGAGGGAAAAAAAGAGAATTGGAAATCAACACACGAAAACTTCACTTTTTTCAGTCACCACTTATTGAGGAAACTTTCTTTTCCCAGAAGGTTACCAACCAGCTGACCTGGTGTCTTAAGTATCAGGGGTACAGTCTCAGTGCTCTGTGTAGTGAATGGCTTGGTACAAAGCAGCAGAAACGAGAATGAGTAGGTTACTGCAGAGTCCTCACCAGCCATTTCATTGGAGTGTCAGTACAAAGTTAGACACAGCACTGAGAGCAACCACCCATCCAGCCTCCTGGCCCTGCCTAGTACTCCTGCAGCGCCCATGCCCACCAGGGCAGGTTTGGGTCTCCAGCCTGCAGTAAGGGATGGTATTCCAGGAGGGCCATTTTCTGTTTGTCTGATGTCAGAGGGGATGAGGATGTTTGCATGCAGCAAAGTTCCTTATTTTTTCACTCTAGTCCACCTAACCCAGGTGATAGGTGAGCTCCTTCTGTCCAAGATCTTCATTCACTTGATATTTATAGTTTGTGACACTGCAGCTNAGAGAGTGATAAGGTCTTCCCTGAGCCTCCTCTTCTCCAGGCTGAACAACCTCAGCTCCCTCAGCCTCTCCTCATAAGACTTTCCCTCCAGTCCCTTCCCCAGTCTGGTCGCTCTCCGCTGGACCCGCTCCAGCACCTCAATGTCTTTCTTGAAGGGAGGGGCCCAGAACTGCACACAGTGCTCCAGGTGAGCCCTCACCAGTGCCGAGTACAGGGGCAGAATTACATCCCTAGTCCTGCTGGCCACACTAGTCCTGATACAGGGCAAGATGCCCTTGGCCTTCCGTGCCCCCTGGGCACAGCTGGCTCATGTTCAGCCGGCTGGCAACCAGCACTGCCAGGTCCCTCTCTGCCGGGCCGCTCTCCAGCCACTCATCCCCCAGTCTGTAGCGATACATGGGGTGAATACTATCTCAAAAACTGTAGGAAAATAAAAAGGTTTTGTTGGTTAGTTGGTTGGTTGGGTTTTTAGTTTTCCCTAAGCAGGTCATGAGTTTTATGCAGCCTAATGGTTTGCAAATTGTTTTGACAGTACTGAACTTAGGATCATCCTAAATCAGTATTATCTCTTGACTCTGTTCTCACCTTCATTTTTGTTTGCCTAGAACTGGAGATCACATCAAGAAGTATAGAACAAGTGCTTTAAAATACAAACTTTTTTTGAGACCTTACACTAACTTTATTTTAGCCTCTCTGATCTCTTTCTCTCCTGGAAATAAAGCCAGAAAAGGCCAGTGATGACTGAATTTTCTCTTTATAGCATCAGCTGGTGCCAGATGAAGTCTGTGAGGGCTGTCTGAAAGCTGCCACAGGAGAGGAACCTTTTGGTGTCTGAAGTCATCTGATTTCAAGTGGAATAAAACTGTGTTTTGCACTTCCCTGCCATTTCTCATTTGCTCCTTAACTTTAGCTGTCCCAGCTTGGGTAAATACACCAAGCACTCACACGGTTGGCTCTTTTGTCAGTCAGTCAGCTCCCTATTTTGATAATGCTCCCTCTGCAATGCTGTTTAAAGCACCAGGTCAGAGAAGAGACTCCAGGATTTGAAATTTTCCATTAATCACATTGTGCAGAAAAATCAATACTCAGTAAATGTCCAGATGCCCTGACAAGCTATACACAGACTGTGCCCGCTTGATAATTATAATTTCTTTAGTAGGTATGCCATGCATATAAGGAGGTATCTCATGCAAAAAAAGTATACTGGAAACAGAGTTATGCCTATCTCATCAAAGCTCCAAACCACAAGGAAGCAATCTTGAAACACAAATCCAAGTGATAAAAATGTACACTCAAACTGATCACATCTCAGTATGGAAAAAAACAACCAAACAAACAGTAACAGTCATCAGAAAAAATCTGGATGACTGGACTGTTGTAGGCTAAGGCCATCATTCTAATGCAAAATCACACAGCAAAACTGAGTACTAGTTTTGCTTCAACAGTGACCTTCCAGGGTTGGGTTCCCTGTTCAGCATTTCACTGTCTTCATCATATTGAAAAGATGTTTTCCTTGACCTTTGCGGTTTTCCATTTAGTGCGCTACCTGCTATCTTGGTAGAAAATAGACATCTACAGCAGATACAAAGAGAAATAAAAGCGAACTCCAACCTATTTTCTCATTTCTCTAAAAAGAAAAAAATATAATCTCAAAACATAAATTCTTAATGTATTTTACAAAAAACAATGATTTATTAAACAGTATGTGCTTATTAATAAATTACAAGGCAACCAGATGTAGAAGTCACTTTCAATGTGTTGTTGAAGGTGTTCATGCTAATGAGCATAAGCAGAAGCATTTTTAGATGTTTGTTTGCATGGGGAAAACACTAGACTAAGGTTGTGCCAAGCAATTCTGAAATAGAAGTGATAGACCTATTAGTTCTTAAAGAATATTTGGCCATATTTGTTCATACAGACTCAAGATGACCCTTCCTCAGAAGTGATTTCCATTAACCATTTTTCAAACCAATTGCTTGGCAGCCCCTATAAAAATGCATTTATCATCTTATATGAGTCATATCTAGATAGCTGAATCAATATAAATAATACCATCTTAATAGAAAAAGTATTTTAATTGTTCTGTGAAAGCAATATTATATCACAAACTTTTTCTTCTTTTACTACCCCGGCATAATAGAAAGAGTTACGGTGGCGAGAAGAAAGTAAAGTGTTCCCGTAAAGGAACAGGAAAACCGAATTCTTCAAAAAATGCTGAGGTAGAGCCTTCATTTTATTTTAGCTCAAGAGCTGAAGAAATTATCTCTTATATTATGGATATATCCTATATATATTTGTAAATACTATATTATTTCACAGGTACATTTTGTTTTCCAAAACAAACTCAAGGTTACCAAAGAAAAGCATGAGGGACAGGAGGAACTTTTATTGCACATGGGCACAGGCAGTATTGCTCAAGTGCAGGCATTTAGTATGGATGTTTAGAGTCAGGTCTACATGCAAAGTAAACATGAAAGCACCCAAGTTTCAGGTGGAGTATTATCAGGCACATCACGTAAATAAATACACCAAGTATTGTGTCCTTATATAAACGTAGCTACATAAATGCTTTGTTGTTGTACGTATGCTGACATTGTAGGTACAGGGGAATCTGGACTGAAAAAGCTTCCAGACAGTTTTGGTAACATGGTTTGCATCCCTTCCTAGAGACAGGTTTACATCTCTTCACGGGCATTCAGTTAGTTCAGACCTGTTTCTTCCCTGGAGCAGGGATTATTTTTCGTGTGCCAAATTTGAGTATGTGGGTATTTTTTGTAGCAATATTATACCTTCTAGGTATTCAGGCATCAAGTATTGAAGATGAAAATTCTGTCTTTGTACAAACTGTATTTAAGGGAATTGTATCAGCAATAGAGATAATTCCACTTCTTCTGTGTATTTTTTTAACATTACAAAATTGGGATAAATCCCAATTTTCCTCCTCCTGGTGACAGCTACCTAATCCAAGCTGTGATCTATGCCATCCCCTTGTGTTTTATTTCAGCAATATAACAGAGCAGATTTCTCAGATGACACATCTACCAAGTTTCCTTGACTCTGCTATTAACATTTGTGACAAATCTATTTGTTTTGTAGATCTCAAGGGAAGACTCCGGGGGCATTTGATCAAGCCATCTCAAAACTAAACAAAGAAGCCCAGAGGTTGCAAGACAAATCTCCTTTTCAGTATGTATTGTGGCACTTCACCTAGCCACACAAACTGTGCTTTAACATGACGGTGGTGAATTACTCCTTTTCCTTTTTTGAAATCTCAATATTAGCACACACTGGGTCAAAATAATATTGTTATAAATGTAAATAGCAGCATATCCTGAAAAGCTGTATGCTTCTGGAAGAGAACATTACAAAAACATAGTCACAAACAATTTAGAAGTAATTGTATGTGGTATACACCCTATCATTATGTAATAAGCAAAAGGTCTGAGGCAACTGCACACCTGTTTATTTTTATCAAAGCCTCTCAAATTCACACACACAATAGGAACTGCAAAAATAATTTTAACAGTGATCTGGCATGCAACATACTAAAATTTGGAATAAAAATCTTTACAGAATAAGCCAAAATTCATTCCAATTTGAAAATCAAAGCCTTAATATTACTAATTCTGTTTTGAAAAGGTAAAGAAAAAATTATACACATTTTAGAAAAATAAAAAAGTCTTGAAAAAAGGTTATTTTAACGTATCATATGAGTAGGCATTAATTAGTAAATTATCGAGGAAACTAAGCTTCTTTGTATCAGTCTTCACCTAAATGTTGCTGCTGACTCCAAAACCTCCTACTTTTTAGAACTTATACCTAAGATCTAGCTCAAGGTTCTCTGTTGAATGACCGAGTCTTTTAAAGAAAGCAGAAAAGAGTAAGAACCAGGGTGGTTTGGGGGCTTTTTAAGTAGTGAAAGACAAAAGAAAAGTCAAGGAAAAGAAAGCCACTGACTTTTGGAGGGAAAACTTTTTATGAAAGAAAAGTATTCACTTTTCTTGTACGCGTTTCTCTTGCAGATGCATTTTACGTGTTTTGTGTAGTTGCAAAGAAACAGTTCGGCAAATTTCTAACAAACCTAAGATAATTACATAATCACAAGATAAACAGCCATGTGTTGTTTCATTCTTTTACAGCCACTTAAAGAAACAACCTTGTTGATGGAGCAGAAGGACTATGCAAGGGTAGTCATCCTACCGCAAAACTGTTTGTGTAGAATTGCTGCAAAGTTCAGAGCTATGACTTTACTCTGATGCTACAAAGGCGACTCTGAATGACATAACAGCTCAACACAGCTGTGATTTGTAAGCTGCTTGCAATGCAGAATGAACCTCAGGGGTAAAAAAACCTGTCCCAAGCCACTTAGCTTTCTTTTAGATTAGTAAAGGCTGTTATTTCATCCTCAAACAGAATAGCAAGGTTAAAGTTATGAGAAGAAACATCCCCATGTTTTGGGAAGTTACAGCAGGAATGGTGAGTCTCACAGTCATAAGAAAGAAAATGGAAGAGAGGACCTACGTCAAATTTCTAAACTGATTTATTGCTGCAGTTACACATCTGAGAGCTTCCCTATGCAACCACAACTTTTTACATCTCTACTGTTCTCTCTCCTCCTTGCCTGCTAGTGAAAACCACACTTCTAAAGGACATTTTTCTTTAAAAATAAATCCCGCAGTTAGTTTGCAAACACACAGACTCGTGTGCATCTCTGTTGCCTATATTTCCATGCAATCCCAGTATTTGCCTTTGCACACAGAGCTTTGTCCATTGCTGCAAATTCGCCACCTTCCCCTTCCATTGGTGCGGCATCCGAGCAGATCGCAGCCAATGCACACATCTCTCACTGGTCCCAAGAAGCAGGTAGGCAGTGCTAGATAGGGTGTAAAAGGGATCTGTAACACCTGGATTTGATTTGCAACCTGCAGAGGTGAAATCCAGCAGGAAGCAGCAGAGATGGGCTGCGCCCTCATCATGGGCTCTAGGAGATGAGCCTTGCTCAGCCTGTCACTGAGTGCCAGGCTGGTAGCCCATTTCCACAGCCTAATAATCTATCTCCCAAGCACTCACTTGGTTAAGAAAATTTCCCATACCAAGAAACATTAGGAAAAGCAGCTCTGTGTTATAGCCCTCACAGTGAATTAGCGGCGTGATTTTTTCCCCTTCCAGAGGGTGCTAGTATTTTAAGCCTCTGTAACACCAGGAAGGGGGTTGGTCCAGCGTGTGTATTATGAACACCAACATTTACAGAATGTTTTGCAGCCCATATGAGCATCAGTTTAGCAGGACTATCAGAATCACTGCACCAGGCTGTGACGAGCCAGTAGGCTGCTGGAAGTCCACAGCACAGCAGCACTACACTACACTGGCTTGGCATGAAGCTGGGCAAATCAACAGCACCACATGACAGAGACAACAGCGTGGGTACCACAGTAAATAGCATCATCAGGCTGAAATCTGGATCAGCTTGGAGAATGTGTATCCCCCAAAAAGAGACACTAGTCTGCAGGTGATTGCTAGTTGCTAGAAACACACTTTAACCCCATCTAATCCTCTGAAAGCAGCGTGATTTTCTGCTGTTGTCAGATCACTTGACACTGTACGCACCGTGTCCCGGTTTCGGCTGAGATACAATTAATTTTCTTCCTAGTACGTAGTAAAGTGTGCTTTTGATTTAGTATGACAGTAACAATCACAGCACACTGATATTTTCAGTTGTTAGTAAGTAGTTTTTCTATTAAGGTCAAGGATTTCTCAGCTTCTCATGCCCTATCAGCGAAAAGGCTGTAGGAGCACAAGAAGCTGGGAGGGAGCACAACCAGGACAGCTGACCCAGACTGGCCAAAGGAATACTCCATACTATTTGATGGCATGCCCAGTACATACACTGGTGGGAGTTGGCCAGGTGAGGTGCATCGCTGCTCAGGGTCTGGCTGAGCATCGACCACTGGGTGGTGAGCAATTGCATGGGGCATCACTTGTCCATCTTAGGTTTTATTGTATTCTCTTCTGGTTATCTTCCTTTTCATTACAATTGCTGTCAGTATTATTATTACTATTATATTTTATTTTCATTTAAATTATCACCTTCTCTCCATCCACAAGTTTTGTTTTCAATTCTCCTCCCAAACTACCAGGGTGGAGGTGGACAGAGCAAGTGCGCAGCTGCTAGCCAGGGTTAAACCACAGCACACCAAAACAACAGCTGAAGAAATATAACAACAAATATTGGCAACAAGGAGCTAAGGCAAGCTCCAGAATGAATTAGCTTTGACAGTATTTCTGCTCTTCTGGAATCACTGCTTCACAAGAGTATCTTCCAATGTAGCTTGTTAGAAGAGCACAAATGCTCAGAGCTCCCTTAGGGGAAGGCAGGCTTGAAATGAAGCCAGGCAGAGGTTTCCTGCGAGAGATGATGAATCAGTGGAACTTCCGCACTGCCTTTCCCATGCATAGGTTGTGTGCCTCACATTGGAGGTCAGTCAGTGATGATCACCTGCCAAATTAAAGTTTCAGATGTCCTGTGGGACAAAATCCCTGGAGGTCAACATTCAGCAATTTCAAGGGTTCAATCAAATTGCTTGTGTACAGTAATGCCAATAAATTGATCTTAATCAAAATGCGGTAACCCTCTTGAAGAGTAAGGCATTCATTGCTAGGAAACTTCATTGCTGCCAGTCTTGTCAGGCTGATAACTGGTCTCCAAACATGTAATTACTTAAACAGAAGCCAATCATCTGTATTTCTTCTCCTGTTTTTGCAGTTGAGCCCCAGTGGAAATCAGGAGAGCTAATGCATGTAATGCATGAAAGCACAATTGGGTATTTTCATAATGTGTATTGGAGGAGGTGAATAATTATCTATCTTACTAAGTAATGCACTAAGTAATATAACTGAAATCATCAGTGATCAATGTGCTAACAGGCAGAGTATGACAACATAAAAAATACCAAGACATACTCAACCTATCTGAAGAGTAACATGCAACATAGATACTGATGAAATACATACAGTAAGCCCGCTTACCTTCTGAATTACAATCATACAAATTGTAAAAATAGAGTTCATCAAAGCCATGTAACTTAAAACTGCTCATTTGTAATTCTGCAAAAGAAGGGTTGTCTTTGTGGAAAGGCCAAAAATATAGTAGAGAGGTTCCAGCTTTCCTCCAAATTTCCCTCCTTACTAGTTTTATGTTCAAACAGAAGGCTACTTCCTCATACCAACGTATTGAGCCTCAACCATCTTTGTGTCCTGACAGGCCCAAGTAAGTCCTTCATGGCAAAGAGGAGATTGGACGGCTCTGCCACACTCTCCCAGTGCCCACACAGAGCTCTTCCCAAAGCAGTGGGTTTACAAAGGTAACGTGTCATTGCTAGAGGGTCATTCTTGGTGCAGGATTTTATCTTGAGAACAGCAATACTGCAGAATTACGGGGCCACACATTGCCCACAAATAACGCAGCATTAGCCAAATGGAAAGTAAATCAAAGCAACAATCATAGCCCATAACAACTGCCAGGTGCAGGCAGGTGCCATTTAAGAGCATGGTTCCCTAGTATTGCACACAGCAACTGTCCTTCTACAAACAGAATGCCAGCTACTAACAAATATTGACCAGTGCCAGCCCCAGCAGGGATATTGTACAGACTGATAAGAAGCTCTGATACATTACAGAGTAAATAGATCCCTGTTTTCCTGGGTAGAGTAGATCACAATGTGAAGAATAAACACTCTGCTGAGTCACTTCCTGGGTCAGGGACATGTGAACATACAGTCTAAAGGTTCAAGGCCAACATAGTTCAGGGTGTGACTTTTCTCAGTAACAAATCACAGAATGACTCTGGAGTTCACCTAGGAGGCAAAAACTTCTGAGGTACTCTGTTTGAATGTTGCTGCCTGCTCCAGTATCAGCCCAGACACATGCTGCTCCAGAATCCTGGGTTCAACCAGGTTCCTGGTTCAAACCAAGTTTTTCATGATCCTTAACCACGACAACTAACTCACATGTTTCTTGAACGTCCTTTGCATTTTATCTGTCACAGTTTGTTATTTTTCCTATGCCAATGAAGATAAGGTAAAATACAGACATTTAATTGGAAAAAAAAAACCAAACCAAAGCAACCCAAAACCCACAAAAAACAAGAGAGCTTCATGTTGTTGGTATATTTATACTCTCAAGATGTGATTAGTACCTTGCTAGAAGAGTTCAAATCTGACTATCCAAAATAATTTCCAATTGGCATCTTATCTTACGGTGACAGTAGTTCCCGGAAACTAAACTGAAAATAAAGAACAATCCCATCATTCATCATTTTGTTTTGAAGAAAATCATATCACTGAACTTCAAAGCACGAAATTCCCTCTACAAGCCCTGTACGTTAATCTTTTCATCTTTATCTGGCCAACCAACAGTAGTGAAGTGCTGGAAAAGGAAATGTGAACATTTTCTACAGGAAAAAAAAAAGAATGAATTGGATGAAACTGTAGGTTACGGTGTGTTAAGCGCTGGTACAGTAAATCAACAAGTAATTCAAAATGACTCCTTGGTTGCTGGTATTATCCAAGCATCAGGAAAAGTACTTTGCAGTGATTATGTATGTCACCACTGCATTCAACTTCAGCTCCTGTGGTAAAGACAGCTGAAGTGCTAACTGTAATAAAAACAACCACCCTGGCACGGCACATTATCTGATGTAAAAACGACTGACCAAGACCTAAGACATCCCGTTTCTCAAGTAACGTTCTGTGGCAACTGTTTTCAACTATTCCCTTGTAAATATATTTTTCAGTAGCACCCCTAACATGCAGAAATTGTCATAAATGAGGACTTCTGATCATTTGCAGAAATTGATGATTCCGTCCTGCCACCTTTCTGAAGCACCAGGATCAACAGGTCCCAGGGTGGCAAACATCCCAGGTCACTTACTCCCCAGCTACACCCTTCTGGCAGAAGGGGGACACATACATTTCCAGTTTTATTTCTGACAGTATAAATGTTTTTCTTCCTCTCGTATGCTAGTTACAAACCAGTAAGACATACTCTGCTTTGCCCTGACCCACCTGCCTTCACTACAAATGTAATTCTGCTGGTATTCTTGCTGTGACAAACAAATTCCCATTGCTTCCTGCCATGAGGTCATTCCAGGCAAATACTGGTACGTCATCTCTCTTCCCTCCTGTCACCTGCTACTGCAGATTTATACACAGGATTCTGTGCCATCAGACACTGATGGTGAAAAATGTCTTGTCCGAGTCATATTCTTCATGAACCCCTTTCAGCCAGGGGAAAGCAATCCATTTCAACAGCAAAAATATATTATCCAAATGACTTTTTCACTACTACTTTCTTAAAAAGTGTACTTAAAAATAGGAATATTTTGAATAAATTACCCTAGCATATACTGTTTTCAATTTTTATGAGCTACAAGCTCTTCATAGTTAAAAGGCATTTTATCAGCAGTTTCATTTTGTATTAGTGAAAATAGATTTCTATTCAGGGTAACAAAATTAACATCACCAAGACAGTGACAACCATTTCCTATATTAACCGAACAGGGAAGAAGGCATCCAGCATCGAACAGCCCTGCCATTTCATTCTCTAGAGGAATAACTTTCTAGATTGGTTACCAATAGTCAAGGAAAAATGCTTTACCAAAAGAGTTTTATTTACACTGTAGAGAAATTAAGCCCAATGTGAAGCAGCAGTGTCTGTGTTAATACAAAATGGATTTGTAAAACATG
>WEIS01033982.1:0-12649 GCA_013389965.1 Todus mexicanus | reverse complement strand
CATATTGTACTAATGGTTTTGAAGTACCAACAGTGCATCTAATGCAATTAACAGGTTCTCTTCACCTCAGCAGTTCATTGTTAATATTGTCATCTCTTTTGTTCAGTTACACTGCATCCATTTTTTTTTACTGCTTCACAAATGAACTAGGACTTTTCTCTATCTGTTTAAATATATAACCATTTATTTTGAATATGTGCTTTCTTAATTGTGAACATTCATCTAATTCTTAACTTTCTGTAAGCCAAAACAATACCTTTTTCATACAGATTGCTCATATAATGTGTTTTATAATTAATGTATATCTACTGAACACATCAAATTTCTAAGAGGGTAACTCAATAGGAGGACAGAGGATTGTAATACTAACCTGATAAATGACTTGTGTAGCAATGTTTGGGTTGAATGATTTCATGGAACACTTTAATTATTCAAGTACTTCAAAATTTTTTGAGGAAATCATTGAATAAAGTGTCACATTATTCCAAATCTGCCTGAGCATTGCTATTTCAGTTTACAAAGGGGCCTATTAAAATGCTTCCTTTATGTGCTTTTTCATAGCTTTATTCTAATGTCTCTTCTGTCAGAAAGATGTATAAAGAGTAACTTGTATGTCGCTAAAGGGATTTTCATTCAGTATTATCCACAGTCATGAGAATATTGTGGGAATCCTGGAGAGGACGTATGAGTTTCAGATAAAGAACCTTGCCACCTCTGTGGTGCTACAGAGAGTTTGAACGCGTGCTGTGCGTAACACAACCTGCATTCATGCATCTGCTTTCATCCAGAGGACAAGAAGATAATTATTCAAATACAGGAAGCAAAAATGATTACAGGCTAGGTTCTTCTCTGCCTTGTACCTCTTGGAGCCGACAACCTCTGTGCAGGTCAGCATTTTCTGATTGGGCTGTAGTTAGAGCCCACTTGTCCAGGCTAAGAAACTCCACAGACAAGATGAAAGAGCAGGTCCATGTTTCTTTTGTGTATACATCATCACACATGGGATCAGTAGAGGCTCAATCTGCAGCTTCAATTAGGATTGGGATATTGCTTTACCAAATACTATAGGCATTCAAGAAAGAAGACTGTCCTTTCCCCAAGCCTGATAACCTGAAACAAATATCTTACAATTTAATGTGGACTAAAAAAATCCAAAGTAGATTTAAGGAAAAAACCAACAACCACCAAACACAAAAACCAACCAACCAACCAAAAAAAGCACATTGCTTATTTTCACTTTCCTCCTCCCTTAATTGCCAGGTTAGAGCAGCTGCCCCAGAAATAGAATACATTAAAACTTTCCAACCTGCTTGAAACTAATTGGTTCTCAGCTGCTGCTTCTCCTGCAGATATGGGATTTAATAATCTTAGACAATATCTATTTCCTCTGGACCAAATAAGACTTTGAATAGAAACTGTTAAAATAAAAGGACTGATTAATTTGAGCTGCATTGACAAGGGGAAGCCTGGTGCCACATAGGATGATGGTGCAGATTGCTTCCTGTAGAAGTGAGTGCTGGGGAACTGCTGCAGTATCCTGGTATAGTTTCAGTTGTTATGATATCAGAATGATGTAATTTTGGCATGAAACACTGAAATTTTTAGCAGGAAAGCAGCACTTTTCAGTGTTTTGGATAAACTATTTTTTATTTCTTGTTTCCTCATTGTTTCTAGTGGTTATGCCAAGAATGCGTGTTTTTATGCCAAGAAACAGTGATAGTTTCACTTGGGTAATACTTCACTTCATACTCTTAACAGACATAAAACAACCATGAAATATGAGAGGAAAGGGTTTGCTCTTCTCTCCTGCATCAGGTTACATAAAAGGCTTAAATGTAGCTTGTAAATTAATAATAATGAAGGAAAAGGTTTCCTTTCACTATATTTGAACAGTATATGAAAAAAAGTTTTGGCTACAATAGAAACTTCAGTCTGTTTATGGTTGTCACTGCCCAGCTTTCAGGAGTTGACATACTATCTGAATCAAAGCTTGGCAATCATTTGTTTTTCATTCTGTCTTAGAAGTACAATGAAGTTTGGATTTTATACTGCTGATAGCACTGTGGAAAAACAAATAGAAAAGTGGAACAGAATAAAACATTATTAATAAATATTTTCCCCCCATTTGCAGATAATCTTAGGTTATTTGTTTTTCCAAGTTGAATTGATTTTTAAAAAGGAAATTTATCTCTGTTTTTTCTACTGAGGTTTTTTTCCAGACTTTTCAAATCATAACTGTGAGGCAGATCTATCAAAAAGTTATGACAAATATTCATATATTAGCTGATGTACCTGACAAGCTAAAGTGTCCATGGTAACTGTTAAGGGTAATGAGGCATCTCTTCTCTTACTCTTTAAAAGTTTTGATATGGTTATTTATTTTGGTGTAATATGTATTTCTCATTTGCTGTCAGTTTTTATTTGAAATATAAGAAATGTAAGTGTGGTAGTCTTGAACTTTTGAATCCATTTTCCCCTTGGTGATGATAAATATTTTTAAACTATGAAAGGCAGTAGTGATACCCACCCAGGATGATAAATGGCCTTTCATGAATGTGAGGTTTTCAAAAGTAGAGATGCAGATATTGTGAAACACATACTAAAACTGATGACACAGTTTACAGCTCTTGAACACTGCTGCATCTAGTCTCATTGGTGCTTTTTACAGTCTCCCTCCTCACAGGCCTCTTATTTTTGACGTCAGCACACACTCCTGGTGTTGAAAGATTCTGGGCTTCACTAACTTCTCTGCTAGGATAGCTGCGTACACATTTTGTGACACAGGACATTTTGAAAGACCCTAAAATGTGTATACCCAAGTACATCTGTAATAATGCTTAGCAGTACCCTCAGTAAATCAGTGTATGCCAAAACTACTGCTGATTTGGGCAATTAACCGTTTGTTATTAGAAGCTGGGAGGTTCTGCAGAGGCTTGAGGAGGAAAGCCTGTAAGAGAGAAATATTTAAATACTTGGCTTGTTTGTTGTGCTGCTTTGCCAAGCACATTGTACTAACACATTTGGGGCAGATGCTGGCCTAGTTGATCTGACCCAGGACATTGTCTTGCTCTTGTGTCTCCATCATATTTCATAATCACATGAGGCTCTCCTGACTCTCTGCAGCAGTTTCAAATGCAAGCCCGAGAGAGACATATCTAATGAAGCCTTTTTGAATAGCTTTCTGGTAAGGTCGCTACTGTTGCAATTAAAGTTCCTTGCTGTTAGGCACAACTTCTGCTCAATGTGTACTGTAGTGATCTGTTGCTTCAGAGTTGAATCTACCCTGAAGGGCAGAAACATTCTTCTCAACTCCATTTTTCCTCAGCTTGATGTGGTTTTGTTCTGATTCAAAATGGCATGAGAGTTCTGTGGCAGAAGTGCTCCCACACAGACCAGAAGTCTACATCCCCTATTTTCAAAAGTTACCATTATGCAGACTCTTTTTATGTTAATATTTTTGCTTTAGCAGCTGTGTTTGAAGCCATAGCTCTCTATATCCCACAGTCCTCAAGGAGGAAGAAACTTTATTCTATTAGTTGTTTAGTGCTATCTACTGTAAGATAACTAGGAATTAATTCCTTTCTCACTTCTATTGCAATTCTTCCATTCGCCCTGTAATATCTGCCTTTAAGACTAATATTGATCCACATATGAAGATTGGCAACATTTCCAAGTTTGAATCAGAAGTAATTGACATTTATACCTTATGTTGTTTGATATTTTACTTCAGGCAAGCTACTTTAAAAAGCATTTCTGCCTTTACGATGTCGTAAAAAGAAAGAAAAAGGTCAGCTTCATCACCTGTTCTCCTTACCATTGTTGGACCATATGCTATTCTGTACCAGAATTTTTTCAAATTGTATTATGCATTGCCATCTGAATTATTTAAGTAAAATGAAGCAATCTATCAATACATGCAAGGAGTTCCTTCAGAAAACAAACCATAACTCTTTCTGCTGCAATTCCATACAAAGTTTGACAATACAAGTCATGCTCTTATTTCACTGTTTTGACTTAAAATATAAATTCAATTTCCACATTCAGCAGAAGGAAGGTTTCTTTCTGAGAGGCCTCTTGGATATGTTCTTGCTGCACCAACCAAAGTGCTTGCAGGACTGCTGCCATATTCCAGAGCATAGAATCATAGAATGCCTTGGGTTGGAATGGACCTCTAAAGGTCATCTAGTCCAACCTCCCTGCAGTAAGCAGGGACATTCTCAGTTGCAGCATCACCTGCTGCAAGCCCATCAGTCACATAGGCAGCATGTCCTCAGCCCATGCTGAGATTATCCAAACACCCATCTGTCCTAGCAGTGCATTGGTCCTCCTGGGAATCCTCCTACCTGTGGCCTGTGTCTAGGGCACCGGCTGCTGGCTGCCCAAGTGCTGTGGTCCTCCCTGTTCAGAGTGGTCTGGTGGGAGGTGGCATTGCTGCTGGGTCTGCATGCAGCTAGTGTTTTTCCTGATAAATATACACTATCCAGCACTGAGGGAGATAGATGTGACATGCATGACGACACTGCTTGAGGCTTGCAGACGCTAATTTAATCTAACTTTGATATCTGCATGCTTAGGACCTGAGTCAAAGAGACTCTTTTCTTTCAGAAGCAGTTTATCTTGTGTAAACCTACTGCACAGGTGCCTAAAAACCGAGCAGTGGGGTGAGATGACCTTAAATCCACACATTGGCTGTTTGTACAATGGCTATGCAAGCTTCTACCTGTATGCTTAACTGTAGCTGGTGACTGAGCTATTCAGTCAGTAGTTGTGGAAAACCAGCTCATGTTTCTTTTAAATCAGCTTAACCTTTTCTCCAGCCTTGTGTTTCAGAGCTGTTGGTATGAGGGGTGGTGTAGCAGCCTCACATAGAGAGCCTTTGGCTGAAGGAAAATGGATAACAACAAAGCTCCATCATTATTTCCTGCTATACTGGATTTGTCTGTGTCATTCTTCTGTCAGATCATCAAAACTCTGTAGTGAAGCATGTCAGTAGTTGCCTAATCTGTTTGGGTCCCTGGGAAACCAAAAATGTGAGCTGATATTTCCAGACTTCTGCAGGATGACATGCAGCTGACTTGCATTGTGATTCATGTATTGTCAACTGTGTGGCTGTGCACAGTAGGAGCTCTGCAGTGTGAGCGGGTGACCGTGTAAGGAATGGGAAAGGATGGAATGGCTGGAAGCTCACAATACAGGTGTCTAAATAGGCAGCTAAGCTTTTGGTATTTATTAAGTATCTCTTAGGTAAACATATGCCAATGCTGGCTGCTTGCAAAACGGGAAGAGGTACGTTTAAAAAAACATCAGCAGACATTTGAAGAGTGATCATACAAGAATTCACCATAAAAAAGCCCCAACAATCCTGAAACAACAGTACTGCATTGTAAATATTTAAATACAGTGATTAGAATCTCAGGTGCTAATTCTTCACTCAAAACAATTGAAATGAACAGAGGAGAATGGTTCATAACTTTCAGGAATAAACGGAAATTAGCACCTGCCTGTGTACCTGAGACTATAGAGTTTGTCTGAGCAATTCTAGACAAGGACTAAGAATTTTTAATTTAACTAAAGTGTATTCCTTTAGAAAGAAAGCTTATTCTCAACTTAACGGCTTTAAAGATGGAAAAATGCACATGTACAAGAATATGCAACCTTTGCCTTGTATGCAGCTTCATTTTCCAGCTAATATGAACATCCAGTTTGATGTATTAATCTTTCTCCATCTTTCTTGGGTCCTTTCCAAGTGTAATTCAAGAGACATTGACTTTTTAATGTTACTTTTTAATTCACAAACACATGGTTCTGCACTGTCAGATCTGTCACTATCAGGTTCAAGCCTTATTCCTGGTACAATTTGCCATTTCCTTGAATCTATCATGGTTCCTCAGCATGTCTCCAGAGCAGGCTATCTACATCCTGGTGACTTGGACCACTGAGAACCTAATAGTTTTACTTTAGAGTAACTTTTCTGCTCCTACTAAGCTGTCGTGCTTATGTGTGAAGTGACAAACATGACCCTTCTGTGAAATCTGCATGCTTATCTGACACCCATCTGCAGAGTGCTTGGTGCCTTTCAAATACTGATCAAAACACTGCTATGTTATGACTTTATATTTTCTCCATTATTTTTTTGGTGAAGTAGAAGAAGAATGCAAACAAAGTTGGCTTAAAGTTTTCAATAAAGAAAAAAAAAAAATCGTGTTTCTCATCTGCTTCTTCAGCTTTCCCTTTTACTTTCAACAGCAACAGTAAGAACAGGAGAAAGATGAAGTCACAGCTGGAGGAAAGTTTCAATTCCTAACAGGAGACTTGTTTTAACCTGTTGTTTAAAGGGCTTGAGAGATGTGAAGACCATTTCAGGATTGGTCTAATACATCTCTTTTCATGGAGTTACTGTGTCATTTGAATGTCTGGCTTAGGAAGAAGACTGACTATTTTTTGTCTCTCTTTTTCTTTTTTTTTTTAATCTTTTTTTTTCCTCTATTTTTTTCTTTTTCTTTTTTTTCTTTTTTTCTTTCCCTTTGTAGTTAGTATGTTGGGGAGTGACCAGAAAGATGGAAGTTATCTCATTCTTCACCACCCTGCCAGGGTGCTCACAATCTCTTTGCTTTTGGTATTCTGTAAGCTTTGGTACTTGCCAGACCTCTGCGTGGAATGATTTTACAAAAGTAAAATTAATTTTTCTTCCAATTTATCTCCTTGCATAGATTCCATGTGGTGCTAGAAACTGAACACACTAAAGCTGTCCAAACTGAGTATGACTGTTGTATATACACACAGGCAAGCTTACTTAGGAGTGTAGCATATAATTTTCCAGTGTTTATCCTGTTGTAACAAACAATTAAACGCCATCTGTTCTTTCTCAGTTTATAACCTGCAGAATTAGATGTCTTCAAGCTACAATAGTCAGTAGAATTGGGTCTCGTTTCACAGAATGGTAGGGGTTGGAAGGGACCTCTGGGGATCATCTAGCCCAACCTTTCTGCTAAAGCAGGTTCACCTAGAGCAGGTTGCACAAGAATGTGTCGTCTTCTCCACAGAACTGTTTTCTAGCAGGTCAACCCATAACCTGTACTGGTGAACGGGGTTATTCCTCCCCAGGTGCAGGACTCTACACTTGCTCTTGTTGAATTTCACAAGGTTCCTCTCTGCCCAATTCTGCAGCCTGTCCAGGTCTTACTGAATGGCAACACAGCGTTCTGGTGTGTCAGCCACTCCTCCCAGTTTTGTATCATCAGCACATTTCCTGAGGGTACTCTCTGTCCCTTCATCCAGGTTCATCAATGAGTATGTTGAAGAAGACTAGACCCAGAACTGAACCCTGGGGAACTCTGCTAGTTACAGGCCTCCAACTAGGCCTTATGCTGCTGATCATAACCCTTACTCATTCAGTGAGTTAGGTTCACTCGTCTGGTTATCAGTACTCTCATGAGTCTATTTTTTGCAGTCATCAACACTTTGTCTAATGGATGCACTGAAGCCAGTATGATTCTAGATAGGGTGTGTCTGGGTTTCTGAAATAGCAGTGTTTAAAACAAAACAAAGTCACCTCGTGCCTGTTACCTGCCATGTGAATTGGTGTATTTCCTCCGCACATAATTTTTTCCGTCTCTCTAGCCTTTTACTTGTGCCTTTTGTATTACAAGGTGTCTAGGGAATGAATGACTTATCTATACTTTATTAGTGGTGTTTCTGTCAGATATGTGTTTAATGGTAATAGTCTTATAATAGGGTGATTTTAAGTGGACAGTGCTTAGTAGTGGTATAAACCTCTGTTCTGAATCTTACCTTACCCAGGTTTGCCAGGTAAATATTCAGCTTCTTAAGTTAGCAAAGGAAGAAGTTTTAGAGTTTTCATTCAGGAACAGAGGAGTTTTTCTTTACCTCAGTATTTATTGTTCATTGTCATGTTTTCTAGTACTATCTTTAAAACCTCAGCTGGTAGAATTGTGTCAATCCATTAGAAATGTGACTTTAATTTATGTTTTTGAAAGCAAAATGTCTAGTTGTCCTAGAGAAGAAGCCTTGAAAGTGTGAATCGGGTGCAGTATAGTCTGAAAAAACTATATTAAAAAAATGACATAAAAAGAGCTTAATATTAATCAATTCCACAAGACCTCATTGGTTTTGAGTGAAACCTTCTATTTATGGGAGCTGAGCCTCCCCCTTTTGAAATTCTGCGTTGTGCAGCGGAGCAGGCTGAAGGTGGGGGGGCAGCTGGACGAGGCTTTCCCACATCCCTTCGAGGCACAGGGGCTGTTGAAAGCACCGGATCAATTGCCCCCTCCCCTCCAGCAAGGGTCTGTCCTGGCGCCCCTGCACCCAGCAGGCTGAGCATCCTCCCCCTGCATCCCTGGCAGCAACCCGGGGAGCCGCAGCCCAGTCCCTGCTGCTTAGCCCTCGCAAGCTGGCAAGTGCTGGAGAGCAAGGAAGGAGGTGTAAAGGAATTAAAAAACGAATGATCAACCAATTTCCCCATCCCCTGATTTTCAAAGAAATGTGTTGAGAATAGAAAACATGGCATGTAGACAATTGGTAACGTGATATGAATATTACTCTAAATATATACATAAGCAGCATCGCCTTACAAAATTTATAGAATCCTAGTGCTAAAATTCTTACATTGAAGAATTCTTATTGTTGAGAAATCCTAGAAGTTGGCCAGCTTATTATAGATGACTCTGACATTAAGCTCCTGGTATTGAATTGCAAATTGGGATTTGTTTTTTTAAGGGTACAAATTGAATGCTAGGAAGAAGTAGTTTCAGGACGGACACCTCTTATTCTGAGGGATTTGGTGGCATTATTGCAAATACAGTAGCTGTCATCGTCATAAAATCTTTGGTGCAACACTGTTCCAGGACTGAGGCCATCCAATTTTCCAGATGCTGCTGGCAGTATACATTGTTCAAAAACTATTGATAAAAAAAGCCGATTTTGCAGCTGTTGAACAAATGGCTATCTTATGGGAGAGGTGATATTCGTTCTTCTAAAATATTTTTGCCATCATTAGTGTATTGGTGAACAAAATCTCATGTTAGAAAACAGGCAACATGTTTTCTCAGTTCTTTGTTTATACCATGTTTACACTTCATAGCTTTCACTATTCTAAGAAATATCTGACTGTGTTACATTTTCAGTTATGTAAAAACCATTGGGTTGCAGTATATTGTTTGACCACTGAATGTCTCTGAAAACCATATAAAGTTCCAGGAGCAGCAAGTACTTCCCTACTAAAGAGCAGAAAACCACACAACTCTGTCAAACTGTGATGATTGTTACTGGTGGTGGTCACTGAGCGAATCATCGTGGATTAGACTTCCTGTGATTTAGTATATTCTGATAATTGACCTTGTTGAGTTATTCTGATTCTTTCTGTTTCACATACTCACAGAGTATAAGCCTGGAATGAACTTTTGCACTGTGTATCCCACTGACCATCTGGTTATCCGTGGGTTAACCTGCACAGGGCCTGCAACTTGTACTTACAGGAGAGTGTCCAGAGTGCAGCCAGGCTTCACTGAAAAGACATCAGGGGACAGACACATTCCTCACATCTCATAGCAGTTTGTTCCTGTGCCTCATAACTCTTGCTCAAAAACTTTTTTCATTACTGGAGTTATGAAAGTGATGGGCTCTGGCTTCTGCTTGGTGTTTCTTGATGTATCCTCATCAGCTCAGGTGAAAGTATATTGGAGCATCTAATATGTCCCATAGTCATAGCACCTCCTTAAAGAGCTCATTCTACTGAGTTTATCCAAAAGGGAAAGTATATGTCTCTTACAATGTTCCCTACCTGTTGATTCATATTTATTCCAACTTGCTGACTTTTCTATTTTTTTTCTAAAAATGTGGATGCCAGACCTGGATCAGCCCTGTTTGCAGAGGTAAAATTCTCACTGCAGAGTAGTGACATGAATGAGAATATGGGTTTCCGAATTTTCTATTTTAATCTCCTTCTTCTGAGGCACACTTCGTGTAATCTATTGTCTGTAGTACCCTCTATCCACTTGATGTTTGTACTGCCCATTCTGTAAATTTCCACCTTAACTTCTCCACAGAAGACTCAAAGCTTCTTGTTTCCTAACTGAGATGTATTTGTAGTAACCTGGGTTTTTTTGGTTTTTTTGTTTTGTGGGGTTTTTTTTGTTTGGTTGGTTTTTTTAATCTAGCTATTATTAAGCACTGTGAAAGGTTTTCCATTAACGTTTAATCCTTAACTGATCAGTGTCCTGCTCTTATTTAAATACCTAATCAAATGTAATCTGCTTGTTTCAAATCTTAAAAGCCCTTCATTGTGGGCAGATGATGTTCAGTAGGGCACAGTAGGTCAGGACTTTGCTTTGGAGAGTGATACTGATTTAATGTGATTCTGAGATGTTTGTTTTAAGGCTTCAGCTTACTTATAAGCTCATGCATATCTACTCCAGAATGGTGTTGAGATATTTTAGAAAATGGTTTTATATGTTTTTGAAAACCTAAGAGAATGACTCTGCATATATTTGTTTCTGACAATAGCAGATTAGAAAAAATTATTTTCCTCTATTCGAATTTTGGACATTATTGAGCTGTTCTGTGTGAATTATTTCATTGCTTCAAGAATGACCTGTGAAGTAATGAATAAAAAAGGAAAAAATATTCTCAACAAGAAAATCTAAATAAAATCATTAAATCTTGATAAAAGGCATGACTCACTGTGCTTAAAACACAGTTGACATTTATTGTTGCATTTTAGAATAACTGCTTTTAGTGGAGTTGAGTTTATCGAATTTCTGTCTCCTCGTGCTTGATGTGAGATGGGGGATATCTCTATTTTGGTTGGTTTCAGTGAAAAATATTGACCTCGTGTTACCAAAACTTTTCACACAAACATTTTGTTAAGAAAGCTTTCCTCAGGTCAAGGTATGAATGTGCTTCTGTGGGATGTGGATGACAGAGCAGTGCATATGGTGACACCCAAATTGCGGACACTGATGAAGGGACGAAGGCCACCTGTGTGTTTGCAGGGGTTGCCTGTCCCTTTGAATCAGGGCTGAGTCAACCAACATTCCAAAGGGGCAAGAAGGAACTCAGGAGGCATGAGGAGGTATTGCAGTAGGCAGAGCTGA
The DNA here is from genome assembly GCA_013389965.1 of Todus mexicanus. NCBI lineage: Eukaryota > Metazoa > Chordata > Aves > Coraciiformes > Todidae > Todus > Todus mexicanus. The sequence continues at coordinate 1,538 of WEIS01033982.1, read as the reverse complement.
CTTGTGGTGGAGGAACTTGTTTCATTAAAGCTGCGTTGAATGGGAGTTGCAGGGGAAAGGTTGTAAAAATATAAGATGCGCATTTGTAAAATGAACTTCTTCCGTCCTCTGTGCACAGAGCAGACTTGCTGTTTGCCCCTGTAGTTTGGCAGTGTCACATGTCATGGTTTTCGGAGTTGTCTAACAAATTCTAGGAGAAAACTTTGATGCCTAATAGTATACCATTTCTACATGAGGATTGTCTTGAGTTGCCACTGATGGATGTTGCCAAGAAGCAGTGTCTGTAGTATGTATGTATGCTTGGAATGGTTTCTAGACATAGTGGTATGCTTGACTGTATTTCACAGCAAAGTAACTGCAGTTTATATCCTACCCTGTTCTTCTTATGCATGAAGTTCTTTGTGAAAAGGATTTGAATTGTGAGTTTTAACAGTGGCAATAAGTGGTAACACTGCTAGTAAAACATTCATCCTTATGTAAAGTTTTTCTTTCTTTAAATAACTTACAGTTGAATTTGACCCCAGTCCATGGATAGCAGTGGTGGAGTTTCCATGGCCACGTAAGTGGAAATTACATGGATGTTATCATGTGTGTAAATGCACAAGGGGGTACCTGAGAAAGTACAAGTTCTGGGTAGGATTTTCTGGCACTGCAGTTAATTTAAAGATTTTATTTGTCTAATCCATCTAGGTTGAAAATACTTCAAAATACAGATTGAGAAGTAATTACTACAACACCATGGTTCTTGGTATCTGTTCGCAGTGCTTGATATACAGAGTTTGGCCTAGAATGTGAGTGTTTATTTATCAAGCAAAAAAGGTGGTATTTCTCTAAGTGTTTTGTTTTGTATTTGCCCTTTACGTTAAAAACAAGATGACAACTTTTTGCTCCCTGCCTCTGCAACAAAATCTACACTGTCACTTTCCTGGGGAAAGAACATATTCCAGAGAAGCAAATGTCATGTTGCCAACATTAAAATAAAATAACTAACCTACCAAAATGTTGTTTGTGCTATGGCAGTGCCCAGAGGCTTCAGTCAGAGCTGCAGAGGTGTTGTGTTAGGCACCAAACAAAGGTGACTGTGGGAGGAAGCTGGGGGAGTTAATCAGTAAACTAATAACTGTGTTAAGAGATTTATTTGAACACACTTAAGTTGTGTAAGGAACCAGAAGCTCTGGTGGCCCCTAGCAGACAACAGGTTAAAAACTTTGGCCACGATCTCACAGAGGTGTAATAGAAGTATGCACTTTGTAAGGATGCAAGCTTTGAAGGATGATAATTATTTTATATCGTGCTGGAGTGATTTGGAGAGTATGCTTATTTTGTGTGGAGAGTTGGGGTGATCTACCAGAGAAACAGGAAGGCACCGTTTATGGTCAGAGATCTGCAGAAATTGGACATTAAATGGGAAATAAAACTCTCAGCCTGCTGTGGGTTAGGTATTCTAAATACATAATCTTCACACACAAGACTGGTGATGGAAGAGGACAGAGAGCTATTGCTGGCCTAGAGCAGTGGTTTGGTTTGGTTTTTTTAAG
>WEIS01033962.1:1568-12259 GCA_013389965.1 Todus mexicanus | reverse complement strand
GAAGGTAAAGGTGTGCTACAAATAGGAGAAGTACACTGAATTTGGCCATCCTTATATTAACTTCTGCTAGCCAGGGATACCTGGACTTTGTCTTTTGTTGGGTGTAGGGACAGGACTACACTGTCAGTCTTTGAATACTACAGAAAACCTCATTTTCCTTTTTTTCTTGCTCTTGACAGGGGGAGCATTTTTTTGTTTATTATTTTGGAGAAGGGGAGAGGGAGTTGGTGGACATCTTCCCTCTGGGTACAGAGTTCCTCCAATGGAAATTGAAATCCTGGTATTTTAAAATTGAGACCTAGATCTATGTTCAGCAACATGCCTGTCTGTTCCCCAGCTGTGCCCGGGACCTTTTTCAGCTTCTGGGGAGCTTCTTTCTTCATCTATGCTTCTCTTTAAGCCTTTCTAGCAGCTGGTGCCCATGTAAATTCAAGAGCTGCCCTAGGCCAAGAAAAGCCAGAAGCAAAAATAAAAGTTTCTGTCATCTGCTTTCACCCTTATTAAATGTCTTCTAAGGGAGCTTGACCAAGTCTTGTGGGAAGGTAGCAGCTCCCTGCTGCCCAACAGCCCTGTCTAGACAGGGTCACCTTGATGTGTCCCTGCCGGGCAAGACTAGTATAGAAAGTGCTGCAGAATCAGTCCAGCACATGGACAAATGCATTGCTTAGAGACAGAAACCAGTAAGCAGAAATAGAAATGAGTGTCATGAAGGAGAATCTCTTCCTCCCATTCAGTTAAGCTGCTAATATTTCTTCTGCAGTCTTCATTTTGTGTAGTCTGACATTTAAGAGAATAGAATTTTCCTGTGAAAGCTGACCCAAGTTTAGAGCTTTGGAAGGTGAGAACATTCCATGCTGCCAGTGGCAAGCGGGCTGAAGTATCCATTGTAAAAGGCATGTGGATTTTGCAAAGCAAAGTAGGAAGTTTCCACGTCAGCAGAGATACATTCTTCTTTCCTTCATGTGAACTGCTAATAGGCAGCATTTTGTTTTGAGATGGAAAATTATATCAGACCACAACAAGAAGTCCTGCTACAACCAGTAGCTGGCTAAAAAAGTGGGAATTTGTACTGCGTTTCTTTACACCCTTTGGTCACACTATTGGTGAAAAATACTCATCGCAAAAATAGCTAGTGCATGGTACTGACATGTGAATAGAATCATGTGTTGAATCCGTGAGGCACTTCTAGTCACAAATGCAGCTTGTCAAAATAAACAATACTACCATTTCCTTTATATGTACAAGAAAATTCATTTTAGAGATTATTTCGTATTATTTTATCTGTGGTCTTCAACGCTTACAGCTCAGCTTTCTTGATACTGTGTAGCCTCAGAAGAGTAAGAAATCCTGTAAGTTATCCCTGAAATGACATTAGTTTTCCCATAGATAAATAAGTTCTTCTTCAAAATCTGTTACAAAAAGTATTATGGATGAAGAGCTAGGAAATCAAAAGTGAAGAAAAAGTCATATTAGCCTATATAGCCTTGACCTAGCTGCACAGGCACAGCTAATATGCACTCTTGTCTTACTAGTCACAGTCATCGGTATCATAAGTGAGCAGGATGCCAGGTTTTGTGTATGCTGATGTGGTTGTTGATAAAGCCTGGTCCATCCATATGGTTTTATTAATTATGTCAACAGTGCATTAGTAACATTCATGTGACACAACAGCTGTGGCTTTCACAGATTTTCTGAGAACTGACAGGCTCTATGTCATTAAACAGTGAAGCTGTCCGATAATTTTAGAATGACAGTGAATCCTCAATACTTCTTTTTGGAATAAGCTTAATTTTCTCTGAATGGGAAGAGAGTCTGTATTTAGAACCCAAATCCTTTCACTTACAACTCATGTATAATGTAGTCTTCAACAACTAAAGAATTTTACCACAGTTCTCTGTTGATATTCTGGTCCACAGAGACCATCATCTGTTGGGTGAGAGAATATTCGCCTTTCATGCATAATCAGCCTTGAGCTTCATCTCAAAAAAATTACCATGATGTTACATATATATATATAAAATCCTTATTCAAACATTTCCCTGTTATCTTGTATTACGGTATGAAAGATCTTTAAGGAAATAACCATAAGCAACTCAACTCCTTTTGCCTGTTATTTGATCTGTTTTCCTACCACAGTTCAAAAAGTTCAGCAAGTGCAGTAATTAAAAGTGCCATGTATCCCAGAGCCTTGTATTCCTGACAGTGTTCAAATGCCATGTTCATATATGCTATGTATTCTCAACAATAGTCAGCATGGAGGTGAGTCTTTGGAGCAAAATTCCACAGTTTATTGTGTTACTATTAAAATCTGGGAGCTCTTGTGATAACCCTAAAGTGGAAATTTAAATCCAGATCCAAACTTTGCTCTATTTATCTTGGTTTCAAAGTCTCACAAAAGCCTATGCTTCATTTGGTTGTAGGAAATCTTTGATGTCTGATTTTCTGTTTGCAGTCATTGCAACTCCAAATGTCTGTGGTTTATATATTTCAAATAAATGTGTGCACAGTTAGGACATTGATATTTTCCACTTCAGGAAGAAGGGAAAGAGGCTGAGAAAAGTATGATAGGAATGGCTTTTCAAATGAAAGTACAGGTTCTGGGTCTCCACTGTATTATTGTGTGATAGTCAATGATAAGATCTGTTCCTGGTGGTCAAAAAGAAGAAATAATCACATTTAACAGTATTTTACTTCAAAAGCGGCACTATCAAAACCAAAGAGGGTATTTGTAGTGAAGGGCATTGCTCAGAATAAGTGATGTTGCCAGAATTTTGTGTATTTACAGAAGGCTTTTGCTGGTTAGGAATGCAGGAATCAAATAAAGATTAACTGTGGAACAGAAGTTGCACATGGCAAGGGTAGGTAGGTTCAGAATTGCTTAATGATGTTGAAGAATTTATAAGTTTCCTGGCCTTTGGCATTGGTATATTTGCATCCAAAAGGTACTGAGTTCTTCTAAATGCTTGCTAATGCTTTGCAACTTTTTTAAAGCTTCTGTTGAGGTTAACAGGACTCCTGAGATGAGTAGTAGATGGGGGAGCCCGTCAAATCTAGAAATGAGGAGGGAGATGAGAGCTCCCGGTGTTTATTACATTGCAGGGGAGCCAACCACAAACTCAGCTATGTGAGCATGAGGAAATATGCTTAAAGGTGTCTAAACTGTATTACATACCTTTGCATACAGCCTGCCTATACCATTCTTTCTCTTACAGCTATTCTGTTTAACGTATTCTTTCTGGGTCAAGGGCTTTTCCAAAGCTTCGTGGACTGTATACCTTGTAACATAGATTTTGAATTGCTTGTAAAACTCACAGGTAAGCTCAAAATACATTCAAGGCCCCGAGTTAGAGCTGCTGTCATGTTTCCTCTGGAGCCCCACTCTTGGAACACAGCAAAGGCCCTGGTTTCTTCTAGACACAGAGCACCTCCTGCTCTCTGCTGAGCAGCCATGGGCCAAGTTCCTAGTTGTGTTATATAGCCCCTTTAGAAGCCCATTATTGAGAAGCTGTGAGGTTTTTTAGTAGCTCACAGGGCAATTTCCAGATGTTGATGTCTGTTGCAGATGTAACTCACGCAGCGGTCATGCTCACTTGCTTCATGGTTTTCACAGCAGTTTCCTAGGTTACAGTTGGCTACGTTTTGTTGCTAGTCACAGCTTTCTTTTAAAAGCTTATAAGTAATTGCACCCTCCGCTCCATATCACCTCAACCAAGAGATGTCTGTCTCTGTGTCTGTGTTCTGGATGCCTCACACAGCCCGTGAGTGGCTGAGCGGTGCAATGGAGAGGGAGATTCTGCACTCTCCGCTCTCAGCAGAGTGCAGATGCTCAGGTGTGCTTCCCAAAGTCTGCAGTGCTCACCTCTATCTCGTAAGCATTAGGAATTACTTTGGTACATGGGTCCCTCACTGGAATATTCATCTGTATATGGGCAAAGTGGTAGAAATGACTGGAAAACAGGGACTGACTCCCAGTCCCGTGGGTAGAAGTGAAAGAGATTGATCCTCTGACAAGCCACATGAGGGATTTCAGTTTGCGCATTTCAGAAGCTTCTGAATTAATTCCCACGTCACTCAAAAATGCAGGGGATAAGATTCAGGAGTTGTGACTTGCCGGAGATAACACAGCAAGTTAAAAGCAGAACTGCAATCAGAAGTCAGTGTCCCTCTATTTTCTACTTCTTGGCAATGATATGGGTGTTTCAACTACAGTTGAAACCTTGGAGATTATTGTCAAGATACTAGTTCAACAACTGATATTAGAGTGTTATTCTTTCAACAGATTTAATAATACTAGTAGTAATAGTCATTATCACAGAATCACAGAAAGTTAGGGATTGGAAGGGACCTCGAAAGATCATCTAGTCCAATCCCCCCACTGCAGCAGGATCATCTAGACTAAGTCACACAGGAACTCTTCCCAGGTGGGTTTTAAATGTCTCCAGAGAAGGAGACTCCACAACCCCCCTGGGCAGCCTGTTCCATTGCTCTGTCACCCTTACCATAAAGAAGTTCCTCCTAATATTTAAGTGGAACCTTCCGTGTTCCAGCTTATAGCCATTGCCTCTTGTCCTATCACTGTATGCCGTCCTGAAGAGTCTGGCTCCATCCTCCTGACACTCACCCTTTACTTATTTATAAACGTTGATGAGATCACCCCTCAGTCTCCTTTTCTCCAAGCTAAAGAGACCCAGCTCTCTCAGCCTCTCCTCATAAGGGAGATGTTTCACTCTGTTAATCATTTTAGTGGCTCTGCGCAGGACTCTCTCAAGCAGCTCTGGGTCCTATTATTATATTATTATATGATAGGATTATAATAACATTTTTCCATGGATAACACATCCATTTGCAGAAGCAAACCTATAGCTCCAAAAATGGACATAGCAGTCATAATGGCTTTCCAGACATAAAAGAAGCCCTACCAGTAAACAAAATTTAGTTGCAAATCTGTATATGACATCTGACTGCTTCAGCATCTTGTCAAAAAACTCCTATATTGTCTTTGTAAAGATATACTCAGGGTTTTAATGTTCCTAGTAAAAGGAGACCAAAATATTGCGCTTTTTTTCCTGTCTTCACCTAACAAATAAGTTGCAAATTATTCTGTAGCAACTTGCATTTTGATTAAACTATCTGATTAGTTAACTTACATTCGACTGAAGTACATTTACCCATATTTATAGTTAATGATGTATACAACTGTTAGCGAGATTGGGAAACAGGCTTTTTATTATTCTATCCACTGTGACAAAGTTTCTACAAAACTCTTAGAAAGATGAGAGGGCATACATATATAAGCAGCTTGATTTCCTCCATTTGAAAAGCATCTACATCAAAAATGCCAATATAAAGTATAACTGAATTTTCAAATTAAATTTCAGATTAAATTTCTCAGATTCTAAATGTTGTAAAATCAATCTGTAAGGAAACTTAAAATCAATGTACACGTTCCCTCGTGCTTTTTTTTTCTTTTAAAATATCCATTGATCAGTAAGAAATCTGTTTACTTTCATTTCCACATTAGTCCTTCCAGCACAGAAGGAACAGCTCTATGCTGCTATAAAATATCTTGAATAAAAATTTAGTTTGAAAGTTACTAGGAAGAAGAACAGACCTGGATTGCCTCACTTTATTATCAGGGCTGTTTCTAAAAGTAAACTGCAAAAAGTTAAAAAAAAATGTCAGTTTTATAAACTAAAGGGGAATAGGTTTTTTTAATAGGTTATGAAATATCAACAACTTTTAACCTAATCAATTCACATTAGAAAACTTTCAGGATTGCAAAAAGCAATGTGAAAAGAAATGACAAAAATAGCTACGATCTCAGGAAGTTCAAGGATAAAAAATGGACCGATGTGTGTAGCATTCTTTTTTGGCTTTTGCTCATGGTATAACTAAAAGAGAATTCAATCTCCCTGTTTCAAATAACCCTGAAAATATTTTTTGATTCCGCTTTTCAGCAGAAAAGCAAGATGGGGTCAGCTTTATGAGAATGGATCTGCTACTCAGATTTATAAAGATACATAGGAGTGCTATTGATCTGGAGGTACTGGAAGAGCCCAGTAATGAAAAAAAAGAGGTTAACTGCTGTCAAGAACTGCTGTTTCTTTAAGCTGATACCGAAGGCTGTATGATTTGTAACAGACGGGGAGGAAGAATTGGTTCTGAAGACCTTAATTTTAAATTTGGGGTTAAATTCTCATTCCACACTTAGTTTTCCATTGCTTAATGTTGTGCCAGACCTGTTTTTATGTAGTCAGCACCTCATACATGAAGAATGAGTTCCAGTGCTGCTCCTCCAGCAGGGGCATCACACAAGATGCAGTTTAGTGCAAATGAAGCTGTAAAGCAGTGAGGAATGCTTTCCATTTTGAGTTATTTCTGGCATTCACATGGCCCTCAACATTGTTTAATAAGCTGCAGGATAGAGAAGCTTCCTGTAGCTCCTAGAGTCAGCTGGTATAGCTGCCAGGGCAGGCACTAGGGCCTCATTTTTGTCTCTACTCTCCAACAAGTTCCTACTGCCAGAACTTATTGGTAGCAGTGGTTGGTCATACCAGTGCAGGCACCATTGCCCTGGTACCAGTACGAGAATAGTGTCCAATTCTAAATCTGTGTGACAGTGAATTACAGCCAGTATTACTGTGCTCCACCTCTGCTGCCCTGGGCAACTCATCCAGCCTTGCTGAGGCCTGTCTGACACTGCAGCACTGCTAGCCCTTGCCCCAAGGCCCACCACTGGCACGTGACTGTACTCTCTGCACTCAGGCAGAGGCAGGACACACTCCTCTATGAGGGGCAATGGCCATGCTGTGCCAGGTCTGGAGTCTGCCAAGCTTGTATGGTGTCACCAGGAGAAGTCATACACAGGTGCCTAGGAAAGCGTAAGAACAGAAGAAGCAACTATGATACTGTCTCTTACACCTTCTCAGACTCCAGGTAGCTAAGGATACTTCCCGAGACAGATGTGTCTGCAGTTGTTTCCATTGGATTTCTCTTCCATGTGCTTGACCAGACTCTCTTGAAAAAGTGTAGATCTTTAGCTTGCGTGACATCCTTTGGCAATAAGGTCCACAGATGTATTGTATATGGCATGAGAAACTGCTTCCTTCCAATCTACTGCATTGAGCTTCATTCCTACTATCTTCGTTTGATACCCTCTAAATCTTGTAATTTAGTAATCAGGGTAACCAGCCACAGAATATACACTGAATTTAACCCAGCACTTTATCATCCAGTCATGTAAGGTTCTTCTACAGTTCTTCACAATCAGCCTTCATGCTTGCCTCTCTAAACAATGTACTGTCATTAGCTGCAGACTCCCATGTGGGGGTGACTAACAGCAGCTCCCAACACACATCCCCAGGGAACTCCACTTAGGTTGCACTTGCACTGCAAGAACTGGCTGTTTACTCTCTGCTTTGTATGTGCCTGCAAAATACCATTTATTCATTTCTGTGTAGGCCTAAGCTCTAACAGTCAGTCTGCCTAGTCCCTTTGTGAATACTGAATGGTTCCTGTGAGCTAACAAGACATCTATCTGTCAGCAGCTCTGTGCTGCTCTGTAACACCTAAGTCAAATTACTGTAAATGCGTAAGTTTCCGTATTTCATTCTAGGACATTAAATACTGTGGTATTTAACTCCTGTGCACCCAAGTCCTTTATTGGACCTAGCCTGAAGTACACACAACACCCTTCCTTTGTACAGAAACAGTGGGGTAGAAAAGCATTTGAAGGCACTACCTTTTTACCATCCTTTTCTGGGAAACCCAGCTACGCTTCTGAAAAAATGATAAGCATTGGGCTGAGGTTACCTGCACAGTCAGGAGGCTGAAGTCTTTCTTTTGCCTGGTCTTCCTCTCATACTTCTCTCTCATCAGTAAGTCTTTGAATCTCTGAAGACATCTATCGCTGAAATGGGGAAGCTTACTAGGGAGAGAGAACTAGACACGCTTTGGATCCAGGGTGAGTCCTCCTGCAGCGAGTCTTACTCTCATTTTTTTGCAGGTGGGTCTCAACTATGTTGGCTGCACTTGAAGCTTCAGAATCCGCTTCACAAACCCCTTCCCAAACACTCACCAGAGAGGATTGCATAGTCCTAGAGGTTAAGTCAGTTTTAATAAATGGCTTCACATTTTTCAGAGGACGTGAAAACCTCTCCCCATCGATTAGATGTGGTTTCAATAGAATTCATTTATTTACTTAAACATGATTCTTATAAGAAGACTGAAAGATAAGTACTGTGAAAATAAATCACTATAAAATGGTAATTGCAGGAAAAAATCCTAATTGACTTGTATTTTGAACCCAACAGGTGTTTAACCTAACTGGACAGTAATGCATTCTTACTGTGCATTACGGTTGGACATCTAACTATCTAGAAGTCTTAAAGCTGAACTGCCCCACTTTTCTTAAAATTAAGAATACTGAAAAAGCACATACCAAACCAGATACTACATATATTCGTACTACAGATATGTATACACACATGTACACCCACAACTATACATTGCATACATATCCATATATATATCCCATATATTGAACTAGGATGAAGTAGTAATTTTAAACAGAAAAAAGCCATTGGCCAAGACACTAAATAAAAATGTCTGGGAAAAGGTAAATCCTTCAGTGTGTCATTACAAGTGTGCCATTCCTTCCTTGTTTCCTTATGGCTTTGCATGCTGCAAGAGACTACTTAGGGAGCCCTCCAGATTTTTAAGAACTCATCTCCTTTTTATGAGGAGTTACCTGTGGGTTTGCTCCTTCTTCAAGAAAATCCCTTGTGCCTCCTGGGAGAGTCCCACCCTGTGTTCATGTCCTAGCTGCCTGATCCAACTCCTTGTCCCACTCCTTGTACCACTCCATACACCTGCAACTTCCCCCACATCCATACGTACCAGGAGAGCAAGCAAACTCCTGCTCCCCTGTGAGTTCTCAACAGGACCCAGAGGACAGCAGCCATGGCAAGGCAAATGTAGCTTTCCTTTTCTTCATTCTGAACTTCTTTAACGAAATCGTGATACTACAGTGACTAGAGAGTCTACTGCAAACAAAACACACGTTTGTACCCTCTGCTGCACACATATGGAAATGGTTCAAAAGCTCTGTCTTTAAATATTTATTTACTATGCATTTTATGTACATGGTAAATGGGCTGTGTTTGATGGGTCAATCTGTTTGCCCTTATATTGCGTACACTTGCCGATGCCCTCTGCTGTAGTCAATGTAGTAGTATATCACATCGCAGCCTGATCAATCAAGAAACCATAAAACAAATGCCTTTAAAATGTTTTTGTTTTGTCAGCTCTGGGGGAGAGTCTACATAAGTTATGAGCTCTCATAGTATTAGATACAGGTGATTCATGGCTTAGCACTAGTCATTAAAGGCATGAGGAAGAGATTATTTGGGGCTTTTTTCTTTATAACTGGCTTTTTTCTTGATAACTTTTGTCCATGAGCTCACATACATTTATGATATCAAAATTCTCTCTCTTGGAAACAGCTGTGCTGTCACAAGCACCACATTGTAGTCTTGGTGCAAATGAATCATTCGGAAGGTTGAAAGGAAACAACTTCTACTCAGATACCTTGCTAATCAGCACTAGCGGAAGAAAAAAAATCTTTCCCAGAACAGAATGGGGATTATTTAATAGGAGAGAGATTTGGGAGTTGTTTATAGAAAAGTCCCTAAAGCCTTTGGACTAAAATACAGCTGCAGTGCTGAAAGCAAATCAGATGCTGGATTGTATTGCTGGGGTAAACAAAGTGAAGCAAAGCCTGGGAGGGGATGGTCTTGTTACATAAGACACCAGTTACATTGCATAAAAAATGCTGTAACCCCTATTGCGTCCTGCACCTCAGGGTATAGTTGCTCTTGAAAAAAAGGAACAAAGCAGGACAACTGAAATGGTAACAAGTTTCAAATATTTATACACTAAAATGTTGGAAAATATGAGGTTTTCTTTCCACAGAGAGGAAAAAAAAAAAAAACAACAGAGAGATAGAAAGAAAAAAAATACACCTTTAGCATAATCTGTTGAAAGTGTTTGGGTTTAGCATTTAAAAAGCTAACCTGGATGTAGATGCAATTCTTTTTTTCACAGTCACAGAGAGCAAAAAATGAAGCTAGAGTAATGTGAAAATCAGATGATGGAAACATAATGAAGGCTAATGATCACATAAAATAGGTTACCAAAAACCTATTGAGGGCCTTTAAAAGATATCTTTCTGCCTTTCAGAACATACAGCAGAGAAAAGGATAGAGAGTTACAGGAGCACGAAAGAAAATTATATAGAGAGCACAAAGAGCAGCAGATTTAACAATGGGACATGTCACTCTGTGCTCTACTCTGTAAGTCCTTACCCTGTGTTCATCACTATGTATCTGCTCCACGTTCCTGTTCTCTCTTTATCAGCAGACTTAGCCTGTCAGAGAGTGTGAGATGAGCTCACATTTTTTTATCCTGATTTTGTATGGAAATACATGTCATGCAATAGCACTATTTCTGTGTCTTTGCTGAACTTTCACACTCCTGTTGTAACTTGGTAACCTGTATGGCCAATTTTAACCCTATGTTAACACATCTATTTCCACAAATTTCATTAATAGATAGTGGAATAGAAGAGAGAGACAGACCTTCCAAATGTCCTGAGCTGCATTATGAGCTCAAGCCTGATTAAACATCAGAAA
>WEIS01033939.1:0-11280 GCA_013389965.1 Todus mexicanus | reverse complement strand
ATAAGATGTTAAGGTAATAGAGTAGTAAATTATACCAGATGGACAGATTTCTGCTGTCCCTCCATGGTAACAAATAGAGAAAATTATTCTCCAGATCTTCCAGTGGCGGTGTGGACAACCCTATGGTGGATCTGAATAGTTATTGGTGGATGCTGTTTTAGTGCTAGATGCTTAGAGATATTCCTCATAACCTTGAGTCCAGTGCACAAAAACTTGAAAACCTGTGGAATAACAGTTGCAAGGAATTTTCCCTGAAATAAAAGTCCAGGTCAATGCAAAAGAGTCAGGAGATTTCATGAGAGCAGAGAGAATGTTGGGCAATATGACTGCAGGAGCACTGTACAAGAAGCCCTTGCCCTCAGTATGTTTTTCTCAGTACCCTTTCAAAGCTGGTGAGTACTTTACATCCACCAAAGTCCACCCCGCCTATCCCAATATCACAAACTTTCAACAGTTAAATTCTCAACATTTTACACTTTCAAGAAAGAAGGACCTACCTTAATTTAGATATGAGCTATAGCTTATCTATACAACTCATTCTAAACAGGATTGCAAACAGACTACCTGGTATGCTCTGCATCTAGGTTAACTTTAAACAAGTCAGGTTTGATAAAAGTGCATAGGAAAGCTGAGCTGGGTCCTCTCATACTGATCATACCTAGTCAGCTATCTAAAATCCAGAAATCCTCAAGATCTCACATGGGAATGAGAATTCCTAGGTGAGTTTTTCTATAGCCTTCCCCCTTGTACACCTGCTTGACTCAGTGCTGTACTATCATGATTTGTGATGGCCACTTGCAGAAGCTATGTGTGATTGTACCAGATTATCAGACGCTGAAAAAAGAATGAGGAACCTGAAGTAAATTGTGACTGGATTTGTGGTGCTAACACCATGAAAGCCTGCCTGATCACTTTTTTGTCTGAGGCATCATGGAAACATGCTTTTGTCAGTATAAGATTAAAAATGCCCACAGAAGCTACCATCTTGTGCTGGCTGGGTGCTCTATTGCAAGTGTAAGTTCTACCTGGATTCAGGAGCATTAATGGGGCCACTCATTAGTCAGGGCTGCTCAGACGTATTGAGAACTTGGTGTTTGGCCCAAAACATGAGCTTTGATTTTAGAGCTACTTGTTTAAAAAAGAAAACAATCAAACAAACAAGAAAAACAACCAACCAAAAAACCCAGAAATAACAGTAGGAAACATCTTTTATGCTTCAGGAGCTAAAAGCCCTTTAAAGAATTTTGTCTAATGTCTCTTCATATAGAGTATTTGAGTTATTTTGGCAACACAGACCAGAATCCACTATTTCTGCCCAACAAGAAATGCACTCATCGCTTCGTTACGGAGATGTTTCCTATTTTGGCTCTGGTCCTTTGAATCTTGCCCTGTTATCTGCACATTGGTACTGCTGCAAGGATGATGAGTAAGAGTATCCTGGTGCTTAGGACCTGACCCCAAAAATGTCAGGCTGAAGAGGTCTGAATCCAGATCTTCCTCTGTTTGAGCAGCATAAAAGGCAGCCAGTGCCCCCCAACATACAGCAGCTGCTTTTTAAAAGAGGAAAGTGAATCATTTCCTTGGTACTCAGCCTGATAACTTTGGAGTATATGTTTAGGGAATAGCTTTGGACTGTGAATCACAAAGTATTGGAGATGGAAAGTCTGAGCTGCAGAGGTAATGTTTCAAATGTGTGTCTCAAGTGTGTCCTATAGAAACAGCTCATTTAGGTGGTCCTCTGCCCTGGGCTGTGATTTCTACCTTTACAAACACAGATCCCTCAAAATGCTGCATGCGGGATTCAGACCGGTACCATCTGAGGACCTCCTGATTGTTTTAGAAATGAAACCTTAAGGTCAGTACCAGGCACTGCAGAGGACATACATCAGTTTAGGGTTCAGAAAAAATGGACTCAGAGGAGCATTGTGGCACAGCCACTCACAAGGAGAAATAAGTGCTACTGACTGACAGACTTGTCACACAGCCAGGTGTAATAAGGTTCTAGCTCCATGGGAGTAATGTTTTGTGAATGTTTATTTACTTTCCATTACTCTCAATTTTGATATTCTAGGGAATATTTTGAATGACAAAATGCTTTAGAGAACAGTCTTCCCTGAATAATAGAATGGGTTCAATTGACAGAACAAATAAACCTGAATACTGAGAGTGAAAGGAAACATAAACAGGCAAGACAGAAAAGTGGTGGGAGGCAGAACAGAGAGACAAGGGAGGGAAATTGCATGCCAAGGTCACAGAGCAAGACAGTAGCTAAGCCAGAAATAGAATTCAATGCAATAACAGCAAAGGACTGGCTTGCTTAACTGTTTTTTTAAGGTTTAACAAGTTACATCCTGTTTATTAAGCTTAAACAGATTTTTTTTTTATGTTTTATTTGTTCAGCTGACTGCAATAGCAATTGTAAATATGACTTAGGTTTCTCTTCAGATCCTGAATCTTTCTCTGTCCCAGCTTGTTCTAAATCATCCAGTGGGAGCAATGCTTTTACAGTCAGAAAGCAGATAGCAAGAGGTCCCATCCTGTTGCCTCTGAGCCAGCAAAAAACCCCTAGTTGTATGTAGAGATCCACCAGTTTCAGGGCATGCACCACACAGCTTGCAGCAGGAGACAGGGCCATCACATCTTCCCAAGCCAAGTGGGCAAAACGTGTAAGACTTTGGGCTGGGAGCTAGATCTGCTTCAGTCTGTGTTGATCTGACTCCCTCAGAAAGCCTCAGCATGAATCAGGGCTCCAGGAGCACTCTGAAAGGCTCTGGTCCGGGATGCTGCAAGCCCATCTGCCCCAAGCCAATAGCACTCAAGCCTGCTGAGAAAGCAAAAGACAAAATGGCAATTAACTCAAATATAATTCATTTCAAACCTCGTATTTTCAGATGTGATCCTTCAGCCTGGTAACTCTTTTACTTGAGCAAGGAACCAGAGAAAAGGGAGGAAGCTGCATCTGAGGATACTTCTGGTGGGCCTCCTAAAGCCTGTTTCTTTAAAGAACATGATAAAATCTGCCTTTGAGAAAGTTGTGTCTTTTAAAAAAATATTAAAAATCAGTATCAGAAAAACTAAACAGACAAAAACTGATCAGCAATCCTCACTCAAGCTTTTAAAATTGTTTCATAGATGTTACATATGGAGTGACACTATGGCCTGTCCAGTTTATTTCTTCTATTATAAAATGTGACTCAGTTTACTGTGCTCACTAGTGGAATTTTTGATTCTTCTTGTAGTAGCTGGTTTGAGTTCATGCTTTGCCTGATACTACCTGCTGACTTCCCAGGTTCAAGTTGGCCTGCGTTGCTTTGGGTGTTGCTTTTCTTTTTAGTAGCTCCAACTGAACCAAAAAATTCAAAGAGCCATAAATTATGGGGATATTTGGATTTAGATGTAACTTGATGCCACAAAAGCATCTATTGAAGATGGGCATTCAGACTAGCTTTCCTTCATCCAAAAAATCCCTGCAGTTCTGTGATTATTGTGACACCAAGGTCTCAAAGAATGATTTTTTATGTTATTTCAGTGGAATATAGAAGATTTTCTGTATATGTGAAAAATATCATATTGCTTCCATTTAATTGCTGAACCGTGAATTTTGTGGGTCTAATTTCACATGCTCCCACATTAGAAAATGTACCATATAATCTCTCTTCATCTCAGCTTCTCCATCAATCAACTGGGAATAATATAAGCTGATTTAGGAGTACTATGGACTTTAATTAATGTGTGTACAGCATGTTGAGATCTCTGAAGAATAAGATGCTTTAGAACATCAAAGAATAAACAATGGCATTCATTGTCTAATGTCCTGGAGTCAAGATACTTTAACATTAAGCTTCAGACCTATAAAGGATGCAGAGGGAATCCATTTGCAGCACTGAGTAAAATCAAAATGTTCCTCTGCCAACAAAGCAGTATAAAAGAAATTCACAAGCATATATTTCCTATATTCTCAGTCTGAGAAAATATTTCTGCATATTTTCCCACTCCCTATCCTATCTCTAATCCTACTGTTGCTGAAATGTTTAGCTCCAGACTACAACAGAGAGATCTTCATCAGCAACTTTGTGCCAAGGAGTGATGTTTGAGGTTCTCACGCTAACATCACCAGCCTAGGCAATACCCATCTGATAAATCTCAGCTGTTCTCTGGATGACCCAGAGGCCTGCCTATAGTTTTTACAGAATATATCCTGAGAGCAGAACCATTGAAACCAGTTTTGGAGCTGAGCGGTCACACCACAGCACCCTCCCAAATTACAAAGCAGTCACTGGTGCTGACCTCCATTCTCATCTTGCTGCTCCTTTGTACTGCAGTGGGCCCTAGTGAAGAAAAAGTCTAGCTTCTGACTCTGCTGAAGGTTTGGGAAGACACGGGAAGACTACAAGAACTTCTGATGATCGTACCCTCATACTTACTACAAAGTGGGGGAGTAACACTCCTGAAATGAGAAGTAACCTAAGGTCACTACTTCCTTCTTCCACTCACCCATCCCCAGCTCAGTAAACAGAAATATAAAATTAAAAGTTAGTTAACTCAGAGGAGCATTTTGTCTTTGAGAAATGACAAGTAGATAGAAAGTCCAAGTGAGAACCCCTATTAATTCTGCGCTTAAATTAAACCCATAGATGAGGTGTCATACATACCAAGAAACAACAATGGAATGTGTATATGTAACATAAAGTGCCAGTGTTCAGGAGTTATGTATTTTTCCCATACAACTTCCCAATTATAAATATATTCTGTCATGCAGTTGACCCCCCTACGAGAGACACTGAGCCTGTGCAGCTCAGAAGTGCCATGTATGCTCTGTCCAAAAAGCCTAGAAGGAGAAATGATTCTGCAGCCTACTTTTAGGGTGACTTGAGTTAAGTTCATACAGTGGCCAAAGACTCAGAACTCCAAAATTTTTCCTTGCATCCCCATATTTGTGAAGATCATATCAGGGCAACTATTCTTCCTTATTTATAAACAAAGTCACACTTCCCAAATCCTGTTAACATTGCCTAAGATGCCTTACTATTTTCAAGGCTTCCAGAATTTAATTCAGTCCTTTTTACAGCCTCTCAAATGCTAAAGAGAAATCACATGGTTTATGATCACTGAAAGTGTCATTACACTTTGAAGTCCATAGCTGACACAGCAAGTTTCTAATTTTTTTTTTTAATTTTTTTTTCAGGTTTAGGTTTTCCAGTGACACGTCTCCCTAGTTTAGTTTTCCTATTTTTCTACCTCCTGTATGCAGTGGCTGCAGGGGCAAGGAAGGCATCCACGAAGCCAAGGAGAACACTGAAGGTCACACAGGATTAGCACAGAGCATTTTGGCATCTGCAGGCTGGAGGCTCTGAGCTGGTGCAAATCAGCAAAGCTTGACTAGCCAAGGATATGCAGCTGGAGTTTGCAAGGCAGCAAAAGTCTCCAAACAATGTACAAAAATACACCTGACACCTACATGAAGGTATTCCTGAAGGGAATAAATCTTGCCTGTTTGGGGCTGGAATTTCTGAAGAAGGAGGGAAACGCAGGAATCAGAATGTGTTGCACTGAGAGGTTCAGTCACTCACGGGAGATAAAGAAATACAGAACGGCGCACAGTAGGGTTGAGTTTGTCCAATTTTTCAGTCTGAAGAGGAATTATAAATCTGCACTTTTCCTTTCCCTCTTTCTTTTCACCATACCGTTGGCTCTTTCCATTCCTAAGCCTTAAAGTGAGTCATCCCTTTTCCTCCGCCTACGTTGCTGAAGTAAGACAGGGCTGTACTTCTTCCCCACCCCTAAACTATCTCTCTTACAGTTCTTTGATTTTGGTGGAGCATAAGAAAACATTAGAAGGAGAGGAGAGTTTATCTTATTTTCCTGTCTGTAACAATTTGGAGAGTGCTGATATCTAACACTGGGATTGCAACTACCTGTTATCTGCACTGTATTTGTGCCTCCACGGTGTGAAGTCAGTCTTCTGGTGACTGTAGGAAAGGTCAAGGACAGAGCTTGACCTTGTGGTGGAGATGAAGATCTCTGGAGCCTGACGGTACCTGAGAAGGGGTTGTGGATTAAAACACTAGTCACATGTCATGACTGAGGAAAGAAGGAAGGAGCAACACTCTTATCCAGGCCATCACACAAGTGACAAGAAAAAGTAAGTCTAGATTACTCTGTGGATTTTACTAATCTTAGTCCATATTGTCCTCTAGAAGTTCTGGATGTTTCCAGTAAGAAATAGAAGGAGCACTCAAATATATGTCAGTTGTGGGTAGTTCTCCATGCTGTTGGTGTCTGTAGAAAAAATTGTCTCATATTTGAGCTATTTTTTTTTAATATGAAGCTGGAGAACTGTCTCATATCAAAGCTTCACTGGAAGAAATTTTAGGAGAAGTTAATAAAATAGAAGGAACCAGACAATCTGGACAGTATTCATTCATTCAGGAGATCTCAGGAATTCAGATGTGAAATTGCTGAGCTTCTAGCTGTCATGTGTTTCCTTTTGCATAAATAAGCTTTAGTGTCAAAGTTATGAAAGATGGGAAATGTGACAGTCACCTTTAAAAAGGGTTCAGGGATAAATTTTACTACTGATTTGCCTGTGACATGATTCACAGGCAAATCAGTAGAAACTACAAGACGAGCTGAATTATTAGATGTGGGTAGGACAGAGGAAAGGGATGCTCCAGTTAAAATAATGAAGCTTGAATTTAGAAAAGCTTTTCGTGAGGCCCTTCATAGCAGTTTATAAAAAAAAAAAAAAAAGAAGTAGGACAAAAGGACAAATCAAACAAATCACCCTCGCAATCTGAATCAACGAAAAGATGGAAAGTATAAGTTAACAATAAATGTTGAATTTATACAACTGAAGGAGGTTTACAGTTGAAATCCATAGAGATCTATGCTCTTAAACTACATGAAAGGCAGTAGAAAAAGAAGGTGAAGAGTTATGTGACAAAGCCTGCAAATGATACAAACTTACCCAGCGTAATAAAATCTACAACTGGGAATTTATAGGAAGATCTCATAAGACTGAATGACCAGGGAAAAAACCTGGCAGTTCCAAGATACATACCAAAGAGCACGTATAAAAAATATATCTGCATAGATATCCATAGTGTTGGGTTCTACCTTAGCTTCCCTTACTCATGGTAAAGATTTGGGAACCGCTAAGTGCAATTCCCAGTAAACTCAGTGCTCAGGGGCAGTCAAATTCAAGCCGAGAGCTACCAAAAGGATAAAGGCAAATATAAAACATCTATATGTTCTATATTAATTCGTAAGATTTAAACTGATGAAAAGCCTTTGAACCTAGTGTCTAGTTCTGGTGACCCCATTCTTATTTACAGTCATTGTGAGCAATAGGTTATTAAGGTAAATGGACTTTTGTTTTTACCCTGAGGGGTGCCTCTTGTGTTAAGCAACATGACTAACAGCTGTTACACATTTGTTCAAAGACCATATCCTAAGAAAAAATTACAGTTAAGAATAAGACAACAATTGGATATTGACAGGCAGGCATGATGACATCAGTTTTGCAGAATGAGTGATTTTTGAGTATCCCCAGCGATCTGGTGTTCAAAGGGTAGGTTTTTCAGTGGTATTGTAAATTAGACCCCCTATCAGGTCCCTCAGGCTGGACAAGCACAGACAGTGGTTATTTCTGAGCATTTCAGTCACTAGATACAATATTACTGATACTAAAATCTTTTAAACTGTTTTGCAGACCCCTTAATTTTAGGATACTCTGTTTTCTTCCCTATTGCTAAAAGACATTTTTAATCAATATCCAGGTTTTTGAAAATGTTTTCATTATTTTTTTTCCCCCATGCTGATTTACTGGCAGAATTTAGAAAATGCAGCTCTGCTTCCCCAGTGATTTACAAGTATATTGGCCATCCTTCCCTGACCACTTCAAAAGTGGCTCACTGGCATTCCTAAGAACGTGAGTAATTTAGTTTCCATTTTATAACAAGGCAAGGATGTCCCCAGGCTCAGAGTGAACGTGTTCTTGAAGGAATGCTGGATCCCAAGCCTGCCTGGGCACATGCGGAGAAGCAATGCACTGCCAGACCACAGGCTGCCTGGGTGGGAAACGCAGAAGTGATGAGGAGCATGGCATGAGTTACATGGACTTTGGAGGCCTCTTCACTGGGGGTGGACACAGAAACCCATACAGACTGAGTTCTTCTCATTCTTAGACCTCTTCCGCCTCTCTGACACAAAGGCACCTGGTTGTGTTGGAATAATAAGAGTCATGGCTGAGGTCTGAGAGTTGTGTCCACTCTGTGCTGTGCATAGAGCTCACACCTCCAGGACTTAGGAGACACAAAGGACAGCTGACAGCAGAAGCAGTGCACACACAGGGCAACAGGCTGATGTCCCCCCAGTAGGGGATTCTCAGACACCAGACCTGCTTACATTATCATGCCTGCTGAACTCTCAGGGCTGCTCTGCTCACCTTTAGCCAGCATCAGTACAGACTCTTTGGAGGAGTCTGCAGGTTGGTTCTGTCAGGTCAGCATGTCCTTGTGTGGGAAGACAGCAAGCTGAGCTCTGGGAATCTCCCTTCCTGTTTGTCTCCAAGGGAAGCATGGCCATTGAGTGCTTGTTTTGTGGGAGGCAGATTAAACTCTTAAAGATCAGCTCTCACTTTTTAAAGAATAAAATACTGCCACTGTTATGGTGAGAAAAGCAAGGACAACTTGGCTTCTGTTTCTACACAGACTGCAAGCAACAATTCTGCTGTGCAGAACACTCAGCTCATTGCACCTTACATCAAACACCTTTCCCCTGGGGCTCATCAACATGGCATCCGCTCCCTGCCTCTCTGACTGATGCTTAAGTCTCCTTGGCACTGTCTGGAGTGCTCTAGCCAAAAGGACAGTTCCTCTTGGCTAGGGTGATCATGTCAGCCCCAGCCCCCTCACCTCTGGAGCTGAAATTATCTTATAAAAACGCCACTGCAGCAGCTACAGGCAGACAGCTCTGCCCCTCCCTTGTCAGTCATATCTATCTGCAGGCTACCTCTGCGGTTTTCATCTCCCTTGCAAGTTGAGGGAAAAGAAATAATACATAGCTCAGCTGTTTCTGTCTGTAGGCATTTAAGCTGGTAAAGCTCAGCTGTATAAATCTTCCCAGCTGTGAGAACCTCAGTGCTTTTATTCCCATGATAAAGCCTTTGGCTCTAAATGTGTTTCAGGGATATTCGAAGTGGAAATCTTTCTCTCCATCTGGGGAATTGCGTGGTGTCGACTGACAAGGAAATGGGAGGTCAGTAGCATTAAAAAAAAAAAAGACAAAAAAGGAAAAAGAACCGTGGGTTATAGAATTAACTTCATACTAAGCCTCAGTGTGTGTTTTAGGAAGAGAGGAACGGAGGGGAGGCATGGGGGATGGGCAGTTTGATGTACGCAGAGGCTTTCATTGGAAAACTAATGCAGCCGTCCCCAAGGTGCTGTGCTGCTAAGATCTGGCATTTTCCTGCTCCAATGGAAAAGGAAGACCGATACTTTCCCTTATAGTAACCTTTGCTGATTAATCAGTGTAGTGACATTGAAGTCAGTTCCAGTGGGAAATAATTGCTGTCGCTCTCAGACACAATATGGAAATAAGATGCCATGGTGACAGCAACTGTTTTGAAGGGCTGGCAAGGAAATCCAGATCAAAGATCAATGTCTGGCAGCCAAAGTGCACACTTAAAGTCAAGGAGAGAAGAGTTTAGGCACAGCAGTTTCTCCTAAAACTGACAGGATTTGGACAACAGATGGATAACCTTTAATAAAAATCTAGATACAAGGGAATTTTCATGCTGCAGGTCGACTGGAAACCCAGGGCTGAGACTTACGGATGAAAGTGAGCATCTCCAAATCTGCAGGGTATTTTGAAGGTCAGCTGCTTAGACAGGTAAGACAGCATCCTTGCTATGGTGATAGGATTTGGTTTTCATTCCAGGTTCTGTCAAAGATTTCCTGTTAGTGACCATGAACATGATCCCAGTTGATTTTTCTGCCTCAGTTTCTCACTTGTAAAAAGAGCAATGAACCCTTCCCTTTTGCAGAGTGTGTTGCAGTGATATCAAAATGCCCAGTGCTCTGACGCTAAGGTAATGATTCAAGATTGGCTTGAGGTACTTTTGTTGTTCAGACTCAGTTCATTAAAGAAAGATGTTCTATTGGTATAACTCTTGATTTTTGTAATGAGTCCCAAATGAGCTCTATTTGTGGAGCAAATGTATACAAGTTTATAAGCGAAAACAATTCCGGTCCATCCAGTGAAGTTTTATTCTTGGGACCCTGAAAACAGCATCAAATTTTCTGCTTTTTCACCAGCCCAGTAAGATCACCAGCTTGACAGACTGAATACCCTGGTGCAATCCATGTCCTCAGCAGACAGGGTTTAAACTGTGTGTGAAAACTAAAGAGAATCCCTCCCACAGAAAGTGCACAACAATATTAGCCTACTGACAAATTTTATCTTAAACATGTAACTGATAGTTTCCCAAGCTTATAATATTCCAAAGGGCTGGCTTCTAAAAGAAGAGTAATAAAAAGAAATCACCTTGCTCTAAAGATAGATATATTGTCAACATTAACAATACCTTAATGATATTTCTCATCTGGAAATAAATACATGGATTTGAATAATACACAGAGCTATCAGCAAAGCAGAGGAAAATACAGCACCTACCATTCCCTTGACTCCCATATTTCTAGGAGGTAAATGAAAGCAAACCAAAGCAAATCATTGTGGTCATGAAAACATATGGTACCAAAAGCAAGGAGCTGCACCACATGGTTTACATGGGAAACAGAATTTGATTTCCATCAGCATAATGAGAATTTGTTCCCATAGTGTTCTGATAATTCAGGCCTCAGCCAGAAGGATAAATATGCTGGTGTCTGGGGATAAATTCAACTATTACACATTTCCACTGAACTTATATAACCAAGGAATGAGACTTCTTGCCTGCCCATTAGCAGGATTTGGACGACGCATTGCTGCCTGCAGTAAATGACCCCAGATAAGCAAGATCTCTCAGGAACCAGGTGAAAGAAGGCAAAGCAAGGTCACCCTCTTAGAACTAACATACAGTGTGGTCAGATGGCATGTGGGCAATAATAGCCTGCATTGGGACCTCTGGTATTGACAAGCCCTCTGCTGTACAGTCTCAGAGAAGGAAGAATTAGGAAGAGGGATGAATCATCTGGGTAGGAAATGGTAATTGATACCTTGAGTCAGGGTCTATGCTTCACCATTAACATCTCATTTCTAAGACACTTAGAAACACTTAAG
>WEIS01033927.1:6876-23143 GCA_013389965.1 Todus mexicanus | reverse complement strand
AATAGCTCCAACAGAAGATATTGAGAAAGGGCAGTTTGACCACAGTCTGCTCTTGGCATGTGAAAGAACCAGGATCTTGTCAGATGGTCTCCTAATAGTCAAAGGTGGTGAAACTAAGAAGGTGCAACTGCATATTAGATGTGATATAATTGGTTTAGTTTTAGTCAGTAATGGTGGAGCAAAAAATCTGAACCCTCAGTTTGGGATCATTGCTTTCTAATCAACCCTGGTAGGAACTGCTGACAGTCTTCACATGCATGCTGTGTATTCCAAAATTAACCTTTTCTTAAGCAAAACCTGAAATGTGGCATTAAACAATATTATCTATCTATGTTTTATGGAAGGTTGTTCTAGGATTTCACCTGGTCCTCAGATATGACAGCTATCATCATACTGATATAAAAACGCAACGACTGTGGCAACCTGCTTGTTAAAAACTACTTTCCTGATGTATATTCAACTATTTGAATTCTAAACTTGGTCTATGAATGTTTTCTGTTCACTAACCTTGCTTCATTCTGCTTCTTATGTGGCCTGTAATGTTGTATTCCCACCACAGATCGTGTTCTTCCTGAAGGAGATAGATGACTTGAAGCTTCTATATGAGCAGATGGTCTCTGACCTCCTGAAATGGATTAAACAGAAGGTGATGGAACTGGATGACCGTCATTTCCCCAACACTCTTCAGGAAATGTGGCTGCTCATGGCCAACTTCAAGACCTTCCGCACTGTGGAAAAACCTCCCAAATATCAAGAGAAGGGCATGATTGAAGCTCATCTCTTCAGCATCAGGACCAAGCAGAGAGCCAACAACCAACGTCCATACTTGCCCCCAGAGGGGAGAACGCTGCAGGATGTGGAAAAGTACTGGGTTATCCTGGAAAAAGCAGAGCACAACCGAGGAAAAGCACTGCAGAAGGAGATGCTGAGGCTGGAAAGGCTGGAACAGCTAGCCCAGAGGTTCCTGAGGAAGGCAGCCCTGCGTGAGTCCTACTTGGAAGACATGAGGAAAGTGATTGGGAAACAGGACTTCTGGCCAGAGAGTGCAGACAGGATGGAGGCTGCCAATAAGAAGCTGGAAGCTATTGCAGCAGATGTGCTCCCCAGGAGGGAACGCTTCACAGCTTTGGAAGAAATGGCCACAGTCATCAGCCAGGAGAATTATCATGACAAAGATCAAATCATAAAGAAGTGAGTGACAGTCATAAAACTACTTAGTGGTGGATATTGAAATTAGTTGGACTTTGTGGTGCAGTGAAAGAAAATTAATCATAGCTCTGCTCCTCATGAGTAGGAATTCCTTCTACCTCTGAATGGTTTCAGCAGATAAGACAAATGCTTCATCTTCTTTAAACTTCTAATTTTTTTTCTTGAATGATCAAGCCCTCAGACTCATTTCTGGTGAAAAATAGTTTTAAGGTATTTTCACTATATCTGAAAATACTTGTTCTGCCAAAAATTCTATCTTCCATCAAAANCTTGTTCTGCCAAAAATTCTATCTTCCATCAAAAACACTTTAGAGGGATGCTTTTTATTTTTTTCTTCCCTGAATCAGCATGTAATTTTTCATTGTGTAGTTTGGGAAGATATAAATTAGTTAAGGAACAATGTCTTCTCAGGTTGACTCCAATTTGGAGGAAATCTTGAGAATTTATTACTTCTCTGATTATCAATACAGCCTAACTTGAGAATGGCTAAGAATGCCATGCAAATAACTTCCCTTGTGATGTTTCAATGCCTTTCTAAGTTGAGACAAAATCAGGAACCTGGGGGAAAACTAAGAAAACTGTTATAAAATAATAAAACAAACTCTTTGAGATCAGATTGACTCACTATATAGTTTAGATGATTTTTTCACTTCAAGTAGCCATTTAAAAAGCAATTCTTTTCTTCCAAGCTTTTCCATTATATCAAATGAAGGCTGAGATGTCAGGTATGAGGATCCATGAAAAATAATGTCTAAATTTTTAAAAGTCAATGACAGTTGATGTGCTAGTCAAAATTCCTCTCTGTGATCACACTAATTAGATAACCAACATTGCTTTGACCTGTTTTGAGATCATGGCCTGCCATCTTGCACCAGCAGTTGTGTGTGCTCATTTAGCTCCTTTAAAGCTGCCAGCACTGAGAATCTCCTAGTGATGACCAAAGTCCAAATTAGTCGTTTCTCTCCCTTCCTTTGTAGGCAAAAGAGCATTTCAAAGCAATGGCAAGATCTCCTGGATCAGCTGCAGAGAAGACAACAATCCCTGGGTACAATGCGGGAAATTCTGGGCCTCCTGAGGGACATCGATGCCATTACAGAAGAGCTGAAAGAGCTGCAGGTACTAAGCCCTCTCCAGTGGGACGCAGCCTGAATTGCTAAGAATGCGTGTCGCTAAAAAAGCCCCCACGTGTCCAGGGACTGTCTGGTGTCAACAGAAAATCAGTCTATCAGCTATAGAAAAAATACAGCATTTTTACTTAGATACCTAGCTCTGCATTTCAGTTCATTGATGCAGGTAACTGCAGGAGATACAACAGACTTTGCTATAGGCAGGGTACAGGGGCTTTCCCTAATCAGAAAGCCAGATATGGTAGTACAGGGAGTGCACGCTATGGGTTCAAACTATGCAGTAAAATAAATATGGAAATAATCTCACCTAAATATAGGAGTGTAAAAGCAGAAGTGGAATAAACCAGCCTCCTGTTCCCATGCCATGTAAGTCTTCTGAATTATCCTCTGGGAGTACCTTCAGTGATTATACAGGTAGGGACTAGCTCAGGCATATGTCTAGCTTTCAAGTATTTATTTGTCAGAGAGAAGAGTTCCACTGTAAATGTACAGTGTTTACTTTAAGCAGGAATTTCCAAGTGTTACCAGAGTGTCAGATCCCAAAACATAGGAAATAACTCATTTCATATTGATTTTACAAAGGCAGGAAACATATATACATCCTTTGGTCTCGCCTTGTCCTATTTAAAGAAAGAAAAATCTTTATGGCTGTGGGTTGCCTTGTACCTAAGTTGAAAGAGTCAACATGCTACATGAAGTTGTGAGTGTCAAATTAAAGATAAGTTATCTATAAGTTATGAATCTTTCTGTCTTATTGTTAGTAAGTAAAGAGGAGATGGGAGAAGATTGGTAAGGAATGATAACACCCTACAATAAGATTGATAGTTGTATCCATTGATGTAATTAGAAAGAGGACAGACTTTTAAGCACTTGGTACCTTCACCAGCTACCAATGAAATGCTATGAAGGACTTATTTTCATGATTTAGATAGCAAAGGCAAGTAAGTTCTTCAAGCAAGAAAACATTGCGGTCAAAACATACCATAAAATGGGATATTGTAGAACTCTCCAAATACAGACTGTGAATCAATCTGCCTACAGGTGTGTATATAGCAAAAGGTTGTTCCTTGCTACCATGAATTCTGAGAGCTTGAGTACTTAATCAATAGAAATAACTCAGGTGTGAAAATGGATGCTTATTTGAAGAGACCATTACTTCTACTGCAGTAGATAGAAACTCTGGATTGTTACCATTAGTGTGTGAAATTTAAAGACAGGTATGATTCCAGTAATTAGGCAGCTTTGCAGCTTTACCTAGCTCACATCGTTTTACATTTAGAAGCTGTGAGAGTCAACATGAACCTTTCAACTGATTTCTTGGTACCAAGCCCCTGGATGTGCTCTCTGCCAATGCCTTTTGTTCCTCACTTTCTTTGCAGGTGCTAGTGAACTCGCAGGGCTATGGGAAGCAGCTCTTGGAAGTAGTAGATTTGCTGCAGAAGCACAACTTGGTTGACTCGCAGATCTCTTCCTATGATGATAGACTGAGACGCATCACCCAGAGGACAGCAGAAATCAGCAAGGACAGCACAGTTAAAACAGAAGTGCTTTATACGAAAGTTCAGACGCTTCGTCAGCTGTATCAGAACCTTACAGCTCTGAGCAAGTCACGGTAGGGTTGTGCTTATGGCTCTGTTCTTCCTGATTAAAATGACAAATCACTCCCTTAATCAGAAGACACAGGTTCCCAGCATTTGAAAGTTTTCATTTCTCCATTTATAAAGATGTATCACAAGCAACTTGAAAGTCTTGATTGCAGCTGACTGAAGAGATCACTTACCTTAATAGCTGAAGAATAACTTCAGATTTTCAGCATTTATTATGACTTGCTTTATGTGTCTGAATATCAGGTGGTTATCTCCTCACCTCCTAGAAGAAGAAGGAAATGTAATTGTGTCTCCTTTACCTTCTTCCGTGAATAAATTGAACTCTGACAAGGAGAAATTAAAGGCATTCAGATTTTGGATTTTGTAAATTCTTCTTTGATTATGCTACCATTGTCTCCATGGGATCCTAAATCTGACTGAGATAAGCTGTTCGTTTCTTTGTTTCAGAAAATCTCAACTAGAAGAGGCTTTGAAACTTTTTGAATTCTTCCGTGATTGCAAAGAGGAAGAATCGTGGATCTCTGAGAAATGGAAGGTAGCAAGAATGACTACATTAGGGAAAGATGTCAGCCAGATTACAGCCTCTATTCAGAAGAACAAGGTATCTTACTTTGCCAGTGGTGCATTATCTTTGTTTTGCAGCAAGATTTTAGAACATCTGTGTCAGTGCAGCACTTATAAGCAAGCTATCAAACCACTCATTGTGTCAAGTGTCAAGACTCAAGTGTTTGGAATTTTTTAAAAAATGTATAGGATAGGGATTTTTTTCCCCAAGAGCAGAAAGAAGGGGTAGAGAAGGAATATTCTCTGTTCTGGACTTAGAAGTGTGGCTTCTAGTGAAGACACTGGGCTAATATTAGACAGAAGGGAAAAAAATGGTTTTGGGGGTTTGTTTCTTTTCCCCACTCATCTTACCTGGCTAAAGGAGATGTGGGGAAAGAGATGGTGGAAGGATGACAGATACCAGCAGGTAGGATGGATAATGTTCTGTGAGCTTGTGAATCTGCAACCACTTTCCCAAAGAGCTTGCGGTGGGCTAATATCAAAAATTTAGCTACATGAGCTACTGCCTTCTTACAGCAAAGAATCACTGAACAAGTGAAGAGACCTGTGGACTTCAGAACTTGTGCGGCAAAATTGAAACAGGAGCCTCTACTGTAGTTTTAATGTACATGTGTGTGCATCTATTTATTTGTTGCTTCTGGAAAGCATAAGACAGCTGAATTGGTGGACGATAAAGAAGTATCTCCTTCAAGAAGACTGCACAAAATGCTTCATATGAAGGCAAAAAGTAGGACAGTAACATTTGTCTGTGGATCCATGGGGCAATCATCTCAGGGCTCAGACAAAAGTCACAGGGATGGGTAAGACAGGGCTCTTGGAAACATATTTGTCACAGTAGCAGAGAACAGGACCCCTTCTTAGCTCTCAGCTGGTGGCAGGTGAGTTGTGCTGACATGTCTCCCATCCTTCTGTTAGGCTCTTGAAGCAGAGTGCAATTCCCACAGAGCCATATGTGCAGATGTGATGAGGAGGGGCTGGGAGCTGAGCCAGAAGAACCCCACGCACCAGGAGGACATTCTGCGGCAGACAGAGAACCTCCAGATGTTATGGCAGCAGCTCCAAGAAGAGGTGGCTGATCGCAAAAGCCGCCTGCAGGCAGCAGCTCTCATCAAACAGGTGAGCAGGGCTCTGCTGTGGTGTGTGGACAAGCATGTGGTTCAGTTCTGCTCCATGCCCCCACATGCAGGGCAAGAGTGGCAGCAAGCCTTTAAGTGTCAATCTTCAAAAAGGTCTTCAGCAGCAAAGTTCCAATCCTTCTGCAAGCCAGCCAGGTGGGACGTTTGAGCAGCTGTGAGTTGCTCTAAGTTCAAAATGCTCATGGAAATAGTTCACATAATAGTGCTGCAACAGAATCTTTTTTGAGGATGGGATCTGTGTAGCTGTGTGACATTTTTCTAACATGAGAAAAAACAAATCAAAAACCAACAACAAACCAAACATGCTGTAAGTCTTGGATCAACCATGAACTTCGCAAAGCCTGGAAATGTTTGACCCTGACATTCTGATCTCCATTTTTACATCTACAAGCATTCACATGTGCAGATAAAGAGCTCTTATAAAAGCAGTAACCACAAATCACCTAACATTACCTCAGGTATTTTTATTCTCCCTTTCATAAGGTTTTTGCACAGTCTGTTTTTCTCATGTGATGCTTGAACTAAACTTAACACCTTGGCTCTTAACAAAGTCTAAATTCCCTCTTCTGTCTAGTAAGTTTTACATCATTATGGTGTTTTAGTTCTTCTTTCTTTCTCCTTCACTGCTATGGTTGTCTTTTTTTTTTCTCCTGTTGTACCTTTATTCTGTATCTCAAAATCTGGTTTTTCTTTTTTACAACCATAGCCAAGCACACTGAAAAAGGAAAAAAGAAGAAAGCTTTTGTTGTAGACAGAGTTCATTGTTTGTTTTTGGACTGTTTCTGAAAATGTTCAGAAAATATCTGTTGGAATTATGTGGTGCCAACCAACATCATACATTCTGGATTCCATTTACTGCTTCTTTTAAGCACCATAAAGTTTTGGTTACATAGGAGTTTTTAAAGAGTTGTATAGGCTACCCATGAACCTATTTACTCACTGTGATTCTGTGAATTGTCTGTGCTTGAAGTGATCACGAAATACATCATGGATTTAAAGGTACCTTATTCATAGCTTTCACAACACCTGGAGGTAACAGACCTATATATAGCTACAGACCTAATGGCATTTCTCCTTATTCATGGTTTTCAAAAGAGGAAGGAGCTGGATATGATACTTTCAGGATGAAACCAGGCGTTCTCTGTTCATTGTCTTTCTTCAGTACTTTGCTGACATTGATGAAGCAAATTCATGGTTGCGAGAAAGGCAGCCCCTTTTGGCCAGCAAGGACTACGGAAAAGATGAATCGAGTGCCGAAGCACTATTACATCGTCACTTGCGCCTGGAGAAGGAGATTGCAGCTTACTCCTCTGAGATGAGACGTCTGAAAGAGCAGGCTGACATTGCAGCACAGAAAGCTCCATCTGCAGTAAGTAGATGAGGGGCTGTGTCACATTTTGCCGAGGAATGTAAATGAAATGTTTTTAAATTATGTAAAATATTTTGATTTTGCCAGAATCAAGTATTCCAAATTACCTAAACAAGAACATTTTTTTTAATTCAGGGGACATTTTCAATTAGAATTGAGGCAAACTTTCAGATGACAAAGAAGTTCATTGGCAACTTGTAGCCCACCTAGTTGGAGTTCTGTGAAATGTTAGACATATGCTTGTCTATGTTAATTCCCTCTACTGGTCCTCACAAATACTTTCTTGCTCTTTATTCTCATAACATTATTCATTGCAATCAATTTTCAAAAGAGACATTTAGTCTAAGCATCTTCAGAAATTCTAATGCATTTATAAACTATCCCACAGCTCCAGGAGCAATTCATTGCATCCCAGGATGGATGTTTAAGGCACATGGGATGAAGTAAACCTCTGCAGATGCCCCTCTTTTTCACTGACTAGAAGGGGAACTTTTAACTTGAGACCAGCTCATTTGACACCAAAATTCAGGGGAGATGAATGACACATTTTATTGCTTGCTTATTTCAGGATTTTATGATCACTCAAAGTTTAGCAAAACCTGTTTGAGAGCTATGAGAGCCACTTCGGGTTTTTCCTTTACCTAATCATTCCAACATCAGTTTTTCTTAGGACAAAAATTTTATTGTTTTGTTGTTAAACATGAAAAAGTGTGTGACAAGATGCTATCAATATGTGAATATAAGCATCTATTCACTAGGGCAATCACAGACTTTGATACTGGAAATGTTCAGGTACTAAAACATCACCACAAACAGAACTGTGCACATAGTTGATTTATTAGTGTGTTGGCAATTAAAAAGAATTATATAACACAAACAGAACCCAAGATTTCTGCGGGCACAAAATGAGAGGTTTTTTTACTGAATCAACACATTTTAAAATGAGCTAGTGAAACTTTCTCTTTAAACAAAACTAAAATGTTTTTCACTTTTATTTGGTTCATTCTTTCAGAACTAAAACAAAGGAAACAGATTGAAATAAATACCGGTAATGTTTTGTTCAAACTGTTAGAATGCTGTGATTTGAACTAGCATGTCTGAATTTTCCTTCCCTGTGAAATTTTTATCTGAATCAGAAATATTCACCCATTGATTCTGTTAAATTTTGCTTAACAGATAGTGAAGACAGAAGCCCCAAATGATTTAAAGCAAAAAACAACTAAATTATCATTCAATCGAACCCGGGCAACATCTGAAATGACAGTCCCTGGAACCTCCACTCCAGATGCTCATTTTCTTCCAGAGAACATCTGGAAGACCCAAGATGAAATAGATTCACTTTATGAAAATCTACAGAGCATGGCTGAGGTACAGTATTATCTCCAGTGCTTTTAAACCACTTTTGCCGTGGGAAGAAGTATTGTGATCTTAAGGTAACATGTTCTGTTATCTTTCAGCAGTGTCTGGCAAAATTATAAAGCTACTACCTGTGTAGTGTAATTTAAATACAAGGATGGCAGGGAGTTATTACAGAAATACTTCAGTCTTCATCTGTCTTACAGGACAGAAAAAAGGCTCTGGAGGAGATGATTGGATATTACCGCTTCTGTAGCTCTTGTGAAGAATTTCAGTCATGGATGAAAGATAAAGAGAAAATTTTCCGGACTCTACAGCCTCAAGCAGACAATGTGGAGGTCATGCAGCAGAAATATCAGGTATCCCTTTTCTCTACTCACAGATGACACCTTTTAAAGCAGATTCATCTTGGGAGAATAGATTAAGTTGAGAAATGAAGTTTTGAGAGTTTTATCATGTATTTCAACTATTGGAGTCATGCAAAGATCACCTATCTCTTTCGTATAAACTATGCCAAGCTTATTGAAGCTGGTGTAATTATGTCCCTGTAACTTGTCTTATGGTTGTGGTATCCTGTACAAATATCATGGCACAAAAGGAATCTCTTTGTGGTAANAAACATACACTCGGCGTAGCCAAGATGCAAAATCTTACTGAAAGGCCTCCCTTCTGGGGTGGGTGAGGAGGACAAACCCATCAGTCTGTCCGTATGATTTGGTGTCAGATTCTCATCCACAAAATAGGTCCGAAATAGAACTAATATTTATAGTTCAGGTGTCTATTAATGTGTAAAATGTGGAGATGGGATTGTAGTCAAATTATTAAGTGGCTTATCAGTTCCAGAAACACTTCTTGATGGGCCATATAGCCCTGATGGTCTTCTGCCAGTAATAGGCTATTGTGCTCCGTCCTTTGCTGGAAACAGTTCACTGCTGTGATAATAGGGAGCCGGTATCACACCTGGCCCATCACATGAGTGTCAATACAACACTGATCACCGGGCCTTCACCCAGCCTCAGCCTTTCCTGAATACTAGATGTTTATCAGCAGTGATGGGTTTCGATAGTCTGTGTGTTGCTGCTTCCCACAGGTTTATCTTATGTCACTTGAAGGAAAAGGCCAGATGATGAAAAAAACCTGCGGTGCACTTGCATCTTAGTGGACTGGGACATACATGCACAGGTGTAGTTGGCGCTCCAGGGGAGATCATGAGGGTATAAGGGAACTATGTGCACAAGTGTATGTTGTGTCAGCAGACAGGTAAATGGAGAAGCCACCTCTGAAAGTGGGAGATGAGTGCAAGTGATGCTTTATTGAGAAGCCTGCCCATAGAAATGGAAAAAACTGAAGTTCTGCATTTTTTTTATCTTTTCTGTTTTAGAGCTTTTTGACGGAACTGGCTGCAGGCAAAGGCCAGCTGGGAGATATTGAGAACTTAGCAGTTAAATATGGAAAGAGCAGCCCCAGCAATTATGCGAAGATTCAGATTTGGCTGGAAGAGATCAACCGCAGGTAAAGGTGCTACTGGTAAAAAAGATTTCTCATGGGGACAATTGGAGAGCTGGCCTTTCACACCCAGTCTAGACCACACTGAGAGAACACCCATCTGATAGGTTTTGAACTCCCAGAAGTGGTCTGTGGCATGGTTTTTGGGTGTGGCTGAGGTTTGCTGCATTCAGGTGCATCTGTCACCACCAGACAGGGACTGGGGCAACGGGGAAGGGGATGTTCTCTGGGGCCCAGGCTGAGCCTGGCAGCTGAAGCCTGTCCTGCTGCCCCAGCCAGGGAGCAGGGCAGGTGGTGAGGACAACCTGTAGTTCCCATGGCTCTGCTAGTCTGTGGTGAAGCGCCAGGGCTGCTTCCTGGCTGGCAAGTCCGTTTGTGGTGTGAAGCCTGGGCCTGGGCCAGGCTTTCAGGGTACAGCAAGAACCAGCTGCTCCCTTTGGGCTGGGGAGAGAATATCCCAGGGCACATCTGGGATGGCAGCAAGGGCTAGAGGTGAGTTCCAATCCTCAGAGCTGCCGGGCAGCCTGTCCCCACTACCACCATTGGGAAGGGAGCAGCCATCAGCTGCACTGGCTATAGGCTGGCCCTGACCCCAGCATCATACTTCTAGGTCTGGAGGGTGATTCTCTGCCCCTGACACTGAGATATTTAAACTGCACCAATTCATGTATGTGTGTTTAAAGCACTTGAATCCACCTATAGGTAACAGTGATGGATTCACAGAGTCACAGAATTATTGAGGCTGGAATAGACCTCTGAGATGATCAAGCCCAGCCTCTGGCCTAACACCACCACATCAACTATACCATCCAAAGCAGTTCTGTCTGTATTGCACTGCAGTAGCTGATTTGGTTGCTAAGCATCAGGGTGAGAGTGCCCTTCTCAAATACTGAAAGGAACATCAAACCCTGTTTGACTTTACCAAGTATGTTTAGTACCTGTTGTGTATGTACTCCCGGCACCACATCACCCAGCTGGAACTGGGAGGCACAGCTGGGTCCTGGTTTTGGTCAATACTATTTATTGACATCGTGTCCAGTGTTTTCTGGCCACCTGAGCAGGTTCCCCTTGCTTGAGAAAGGCACTGAGATGAGCTTTGTGGTTGTAGGGGAGTGCTAGTGTTCATCCCCTCAGCCCATTTAAATTTTGATGAAGTCTTTATACAAGACTTTTTATGAATAGAAAAATGATATAGCTTGTGTATAACAAAGGCTATAAATTGAACCTGCTCTCTGGGTGAAGACAAGTTTTTTGGATAGTGGCTGAGGCTAGATGCAAATAACTGAGTTATCTCTCTCCAAGGTGGGAACTCATGGAAACTCTGAAGGAGGAGAAGGGCTCTGAGCTGATTGGAGTGGCTGATGTGAAGACGTTTCTTCAGGACTGTCAGAGCGTAGGAGTACTATTGCAAGACAAGATGGTCCAACTCATGGATCTGGAAACAGGGAACTCACCTGCTGGACTGGAGTCAGACAAGCGCAAACTGTATACAGTTGAGAGAGAGGTCCTGGTGATAGAGAGGAAAATTGAATACTTGAGGAGTGTTGCAAAATCGTAAGGAGCCTGCACTTTGTTTCCATCTTCTTCGCTAGTTCTCTAAGATAATTTTGTAAATTATGGCTATAAAGAGAATGAGCAGCTTGGGAAGTTTCTCTTAAAGTTTCTATTTCTAGCAACCTGAAGAACTGACTTGCCTGCAGGATTGGGATGATCTCTCTTGAGTATGGGGGCGTGGCTGGTGAAGTGATTGTTTCCAGACTTCACTGTTATAGGAGGATAAATAGCACAGGGTTGTTTGGGGCTCTAACAAAGTCTCTCTACTAATTGGAGTTACTTCCACATATTGAACTAGGTATCATTTAACTCCTGAAGGAGGGTAATTGGAGCAAGCAAGAATGAAGGAAGAGAGACAGCAGAGAATGTTGCACAGCAGTTCGAATTTGAAAGATGAATTTAAAGAAGTAAAAAACTTTAAGTGCGTTCACAGTGGAAATGGACCGTTGAGTCACAACAATGTTAACTGAGTCTCTCACAGGGATGCGCTTTCTGAAGCACACCATGTTGACACCAATATTTCTTGTCAGTGTGGAGCATTTGTTGCCTTAGCTGGCTTTCTTGTTAACGGAAGTGTAAATATTCAAATCCATTCATTTTTAAAGAGTATTGATTCAAGCTTTACATACCTGAAATATTCATCTAATTTAATGTATTTCCTCCTGTAGAATTAAGGACACAAATCCTGCAGAGAGCAAGGCTATCACTGAGCAGGTAGAGAACATGGAGGGGCTTCTGGTAAAGCTCAAGCTGGAGATCCAGAAGAAGGAGAACATTCTGCAATGGGCCCAAAATCAACAATTGTTCCTGCAAGACAGCCGCAGGCTCCTGCTGTGGGCAGAAGGCATTCAGGAGAAACTGAGCAGTGAAGAAATGGGTGTGGATGTGGCTTCTGCAGAGCAATTGCTGAAGGAACATCAGGACCTGCTGAAAGAAATTAGGTCTCAGAAAGAAAGGTAAGAGAGATTTTGTCAGAGTGGGCATAGCTGGGTGATACAGCAACATTACGGTGAAGGTGAAGGTGAAACGTGTCTATAAGGTGCATAAATGGTGTACAAAAGTGATGCTGAGAATTTATTCTAATGTTCTTGAAACTTAGTGTCAAAAGGAGACAGTGGGACACAAAATCAGTTAGCTTTTGTATGCTTATCCTGGTGGTTGATGGAGGGGAAGGAGGAGCTAGGTGTTTGGATCCACAAACTCTCCTGACACTCAGATAGTGTCATCTTCACTTTAATTCAGTTTCTCCAGTCCTTCCCTTCTTAGACCTTATGCTTCCAGTTGCTGTCATCTTCAGCTCTCCTTCTACACGCTTATGAGCTTCCAGATACTCTCTCTTTTAATGGGAAAGCCTGTTTATATGGGCATTCAGTCCAAGTAGGGAAATCTCACCTACTGCCTCCAAAGGCACTTTGTGTATAACAACCATGGCTGACGTGAAAAGAGATCCAAGAGAGCAAAGAGCTGTGATGAAAGAGAGTTCATATTCTCTCAAACAGTGATGTCTCACTTTTCTTTTTGGCTCTGGACAGATTTGTGCAGCTGGAAGAGCTTGGACGCAAAGTGATCCATGAACAACCCAGTAACAGCAGGACTGCCGATGTCCACCAGTCCATGGAGAGGCTTGCCATGGCCAACAAAGAGCTGGAGAAAATGTGGGAACAGCGACAGAAAAAGCTGCAGGATGGCCTGGAATTGCAGAAGTTCAACAGGGAAGGAGACCGTATCAATGCAGCCCTCTCTGGCCATGAGGCCTTTCTCCGGGGGGATGACCTTGGGGTATGTACAGCAGCTGATCTTGTTTTCTCCTACTTCATCTCCCTATCCAGGGAGCAGCAACAATTTTTTTAATGGGATCCGTTTCCCCATTCTTATGGTCATGGCATTGTAATACTTAGAAACTAGACTTTCAGGTTCTTGTTAATGTTCTTATGTTCAGTCATCTTAACAAGAACAAAGCTCATTGTCTCTCACAAAAAAGTACAAGCAGCTAGAGTTGTGATTTGTTGCTGTGTTTGTAGAAGTCAGGTGGTTCATATACAATTGACTCTTCAGTTTGGTGGCTAACCATTACAAAAAAAAATTTGGCTTGGGCATAATTAATATTTGGTTTTGTGGAGTAAAAAACTGACTTTAAAAAAAATAAAGTTTTTTCTTTTCATTGAGTATTTTAAGAACATTAAAGCAAATGAGGGGAAAAAAAAGCCAAATGCAGGCAATATTCACAAGATCAGTGAAGAAGGAGGTTGTGGTACCTCACCATCTTTTATGTTTTCAGGTGAAATTGATAGTTTGATACTTTTTGGGTCAACCAAGTGGAATAAAGTTTCACTTAGATGTGGCCTTTTGTATCGCACGTACCTAGATGTGCCAGAGTGCTGGCATAAATTCAGAATGTGTTTTTATTAAAAGGTGAACATGGAACCGTAATGTAAACATACACCAGAAGAACCAGATATGATACAAGCCTAAACACCTGCTGCTTGTTTGTAGCCCTGGACATCCTTAGGCACATGCAAAATGTACACTGTATCTCCTTGCCTGAAAGAGAAGGAGGAAAATAAAGTCCAAAACCTTGTTTAATTGCTACAGAAACAACCATATGACCAAGAAAAGATCAAATTTTCTTTCTTAAATGCAGGACCATGTAGATGCTGTTCGAAGCTTGCTGAAGCAACATCAGGAATTTGAACAGCTGCTGATGGTGCTGAAGAGACGAGTTGAAGCACTTAATGAAAACGGGATGAACCTAATACAGAGCAGGCACTTTGCATCTCACATGTGAGTCCAAACTCCTTCCATTTTTATTTAGCTTGAATGTTTCAGTGTGATTAGGGTGAGATGAAAAATTTTCTCTGAGCCAGGGTTTAGTTGACCTCTAAGCTGTCATCTACTGGATAAAGGGGGAGAAAAGGATTTTTTCCAAAAAATATGAACTTCCTGTGCTTTCAGGATAGATAAGCAAAATGGTTTAGGTTAAAAGCGGCACTTGACAGAGCGCTAGAATAATTTCCCTTGTATGGTAAATTATGTATAGTGTTTAAAAATTGTTAATGTAAATTCATTAAACATAAAACAAATTTTCCTTCATTTATCAATATCACATTAGAATTAATGTTTGCTGTTAAAAAGTTCCAGAAGACTTCACAAGGAAATAATTCATCAGGAGCAACTCCTTCATGTTTCTGTTGAAGCTGAACTGTCACCTGTAATTCTTTTACTGTGCTAAAGCCACTATGATCTAGTAAGAGAACCTCTGCATAAACAATAATTAGAAATAGAGGGTCAGAACAGACCTCTTGAGTCAAAAAGACAATGTTTCTGCGATCACAAGTGACAATGTCTCTTCCATTTGAGGGTGCGGAGACACTGGAACAGGTTGCCCAGGGAAGTTGTGGATGCTCCATCACTGGATGCGTTCAAATCCAGGCTGTATAGTGTTTTGAGCGCCTGAGTGGAAGGTGTCCCTGCCATGACAGGAAGTTGAAACTAGGTGATCTTTAAGGTCCCTTCCAACTCAAATCATTCTATGATTCTATGAAAATTCCCTCCACAAATTTACAACACTGCTCTTAAAATCTGATTTTGTGCCAGCACTGCTACCATTAGACCATTCCAGAGCCTCATTGCATTTACACCACAGAGAAAATTATTAGTTAAGGTGGAATATTTGCAAAAGAGAAAGGTCTGAATGTTTTAGTCAAATGCATATGACTGCAATTAATTTATGTAACACAGTCATACAAAAGGAAAATCCAGAGCAGCTGGCAAGCAATAGCTGTTTTCCAGATGAGCCCAGCATGGTGATGAGACAGGGCTGTATATTTCTTTGTCCTGTCAGCAGAGGTGTTGAACTAGAATCCATTTATATCATAGTGCATAGACCACAGCGCAACCAAGAAGAATCAGTATGACTAGTACTGCACTGAACCTCCTGTTTTTCTTGGTAGTATTGAAGAGAGAATGGTCACCCTCCGGCAAAGGTGGGAGCGGCTGATACAAAGCAATGCCAAGAGAAGACAAAGGTTGTTGGATTCCCTACAGCTACAGGTAAAAAGACTGATACTGCAGATTTGGCCAGACACGGGCCAAGAAATTTTACTCTTTGCCTTAATATTGGATGAATCTCAAACTGCTGAGCATTCCTACTGCAGTTTGCTTTCTCTTTGGCTATAAGACAGAGAATTTCACTTTCTAGGGAGCAGGTGATGCGTTGGTGATAAATCTTACGAAGCCATAACCAATGCAACACACAAAACCAAAGATGGAGATATTGAATGAAAAATATCAACTGAATATTCTG
Organism: Todus mexicanus; assembly: GCA_013389965.1. Taxonomy (NCBI): domain Eukaryota; kingdom Metazoa; phylum Chordata; class Aves; order Coraciiformes; family Todidae; genus Todus; species Todus mexicanus. The sequence continues at coordinate 7,412 of WEIS01033927.1, read as the reverse complement.
TTTACTGGATAAGTTTATTCTTCTCATTACTTACTACTGTTCTGGTGGTTAGTAATTTGGTACAGTTACTTATAGTAAGTTACTTAGAGTACTTTGAGCACCAAATTTAGCTTCCAGCACTGAGATGCAAAATTATACTGGAGGATTGGACCACTTATGTTTAAAACAGTCTATCAAAAGTGCACACCTTCACTGATTATTAAAGGCAACAGATTAGTAAATGTAATAAAAAAAGGACTAAGAGATTTTACTCTGAGGGCTTAAAAACATAGCAATGTTTCCAGTTCATACCTCTTCAATTAACAGTGTTATGTGAAACAACTTTTATATGAAAAAATAGATCACATTTCCTAATTGTCAGGAAAAAAAACAACAATAGAGCTTGATCCTAACGCCAAGGGCGCACTGCAAACCCACACAGAACCAGAGGTTAAATCAATTTAATCTTGTTTGTTTCTGTAAGGAGTTAAATCGTGATGCAGCTGAACTTTTGATATGGATGGAAGAGAAGTATAAGATTGCATCAGACGAATCTT
>WEIS01033919.1:0-20039 GCA_013389965.1 Todus mexicanus | reverse complement strand
TTTTTTTTTAAATTAGTCTTCTCTAAGAATTTCAACTTACTTTAATTTTTTTTTTGCCTGGCTAGTAATTTTTAAAGATACTAAATTTAAAGAGGAATGTGGGAAATTGGTAAAGCTGCTACATTTTGTTATTGTTGCATCTCTACTACCCATTTCTTCTATGCTATTTTAAAGAAGAAGATATTGCTTAAAGCAGCCTTGTATTATTCTTGGTATGCTTCTCACACAATCCTTGTAATAATAATAATAAACCCCAAAAGTTTGTGGAAAGCCATTTAGAGATTCACACTCCAAGGGGGGGAATTTATTCAAGTTAACCTGATTTGGAATGAAAAGCTAAAAAGGGGGTCCCTGCTTCTTTAAACAGTCTGTAGTGGGAGTTTGGGATGGATGCTGTTACATTCTTCAGCTGCTGTTGTTCTTGATGTAGGCCTAGCAGGATGGTGTGCTTTAGCAGTGAAGATAGATCGATGCCCAATACCTTACCTGCTGCTGAATCAAAGTATGTTGAACTTGAAAGATCCTACTTGTCAGTACTATGAGCTAAGTACTTGTGAGTAATCGACATAGGCAGTTTGAAATTAGCCTCCTTTCATGTCTAACAGTCCTTACATCCTAATCAGCCTGGTATTGCTGAACTCTAAGGTGGGATGGGTACCAACAGGGCGGTATTGCTTTGTGCGCAGCAGGAAGGTAACCTGTGAGTAAATCTGCGTCAGCGTTGAGTTAGCCAGCAGAGCTTCATCTGTGCCCTGGAACAATTCTTTGTGTTTCTGCTGGTGGGATTCATAGAGGGCTGAACACTGAGGATTTGGTGCTGTTACTTTTGCTGCGCTTCTCTCTTGTATGTCCTCATGGGCATTCCTAGACCGAGAATGACAGTTACTCTTAAAGTCAGAAGATGCTTCCATTAGTTCTTCAGGAGTGCCTCAGATGCTGCGCTTCCATTCTGTAGCACTTTTCCTCCCTGTTGAGTCCAGAGAGGACTTTTGAAGAGTAGATATGCTGTCCCTTTTTGGAAGATGTGCATAGCTACCAGTTAGCATGGGCGTGCTGAAGTAGTGACAGCCTTAACAAAAGCAACAGTTCTCTTATATTAAGGAAAGTACTTTTTTGTAGTGACTTCTAGCAAGAAGCAAAGGAGTGTCCTCTAGTTAAAAACAAAGCAAAACAAAAATAACACCCCCACACCACACACCCCTACACCCCCAAAGTATACTACTTTCCAGTATTTTGGGAGCTTTTCCTGACACGCCCTTGTCTGTTGCCTCTTCCTGCCAAACAGTTCTGTCACCTTGCATTGATTTGATGAAGTTTCCAAAAGACATTGCATATCATGTAAGCCTGATGCTTCTCTCTGTTTGAGGTGGTCTAACTTTGAGCATTGTTCACCAGTGTTATCATAATGATCTGTGATCCCCTTTGCCACAGCTCTTTTGAGCCCCTAAATGGTTGTGAGCTAGTTTGACAGCTGTGCAGCACTAATCAAGCACGCTTACTTTTTATAGCATTGGATTAAATGGTACGACAACATTTGTGAGAATGGATCTTAATTTAGCTGCCTCCCATCACCACTCATCTAGTTGCGTTCCAAAATAGGGCTTCCAATTTACTCGTAAAGCCACATTTCTCCCTTGCGTTGGCTTGTATCTTTTACACGCAGTGCATATCTTGGTTTCTCTAGCCCTTCCCTTTGCAGTGAAAGATTTGCTGGCTGTGGTGAATTGTGACATGGTCTTAAGGGAATAATGGTATTCACGTAATTGTTGTCTGTAGAGAATTTCTCTGCCATAAAAAGGATCTATGTGGATGAAGTTTATAATAGATTTTGCTGATACTTCTCTGTGAGATTATACCGGTTTGGGCAGTAGAATGTTGCTAGGAAAATAACTATAAACATCCCCACTTAAAGCAGTTTGTTTGCAGTGCTAATATTAAGCAGCTTCATCTTCATACCCTTGCTGTGATAGCTGTGTGCGCAGCTGGGTCCTGTAACAAGTTGAGAATTTGATCTGCTTGGCAAAAAAAACCCAACGCTGCAAAAATTCGCTCTTAACCAGACTGTTTTTCCCTTGATCTCGTTTTTTCTGTGACCACACACACACACTGCCGTTTTGGCACAAACACAGGAGTAGGGCAGGACCACAAAAGTGAGATGAATATGAGAACTATTAAACTGACTTAAGTATCTCTATTGCTGAAGGCAAGAAAGGAGCCTGAGGGTCATGGAAAAGAAACGAGGAAAAAAAAAAAGGCTTTGTCTGTGTAGTTAAGTTATCCCCACAAAAAAGTATGAGCTGCTTCAGAGCTGCGTTGTTTTACCCAGTAGTACACCCTGAAATTGATAAAGTCTAATGGTACCCCAAAATAGAAAATAATGGAGAAGGGTGTGTGCGGTATTTCAGATCTTCTGGAAAATGTGCACTGAAATTCCTTTAACAGGTCCCATGAGGAAAAATAACCTTCTTCAAAGGAAAAACTCCTCTTTCTTCTCACAAGGATCAGAGTTTGTAAACCTAAGATATTGCATTGGCTGTTTTGATGTTAGGGTAGTTGCTATGGCTTCTAATCTGAAACTACCAATAGAAAAAATCCCTTGGAACGAGAAAACCTGGATGTAGCAAATATGATCTTGTGCCCAAACTAGAATTTTGTATTAGAATCATAGAATCGTAATAATTTAGGCTGGAAGGGACCTTCAAAGACCATTTAGTCCATGGACGTCTTTCACTAGATCAGGTTCCTCAAAGCCCCGTCTAACCTGGCCTTGAACATTTCCAGTGATTGGGCACCCACAGCTTCCCTGGACAGCGTATTCCAGTGTCTCACCACCCTCACTGTAAATAAAAAAATATAATTTTCTTCCCTATGTCCAATCTTAATCTACCCTCTTCTATGCTCTTTCAGTTTAAAAACGTTGCCCCTTGTGTGGTCACTACAGGCCATGATAAAATGTCTCTCTTGGTCGTTCTTATAATCTCCCTTTAAGTATTGAAAGGCCACAAAATCAGGTCTCTCTGAAGCATTTTCTCCAGGATGAGCAAACTCGGCTCTTTCAGCCTTTCTCCATAGCAGAGCTGCTCCAGCCCTTGCATCATGTTCACAGACCCTTCTCTGGACCTGCTCTGACAGGTCTGTACTTTTCTTGCGTGGGGGACCCCAGAGCTGGACATAGTACTGCACGGGGGGTGTCACGACGGCAGGGTAGAGGTGGAGAATCACCTCGCTGAACCTGGGAATTTTGTCTAGACGTGACCTTAGTTGATGCAGTTGTCTGCTATGTCACTTGGTTTAAGTCTTCACCCCTGCAGAGTAACGCCGGTGTACGGGCATACACCTGGCTTTGTGTTGCGTCTTACAAGCTAGATCATGGCAAGTTTGCATTGTGCAGAGTGGTAAAGATGCCTTCAAGAAAGACCAACAAGTAGTATGTGTGGGTCTGTAAGTGTTTCCTGTGCCATGGTGTCATGGTTTAACCTCTGTTGGCAATTAAACACCCCACAGCCACTCAGCCACTGCACCCCCACAACCCCCTTGTGGGATGGGAGGGAGAATTGCGAGCAAAAAAGGTGAGACCCTGTGAAATAAGGTTGATATAAGGGCAGTTTAAGAGAACAACACAGAAAAAAGAAAACAATAGTAATAATGATAATACTAATGAAATAATATATTAAGCAAGTGATACAAATCGTGAGGCTCTACTGGTACCTAAGACGTTGTCACTTTGCATCTTTTCTATTTTCTTATTTCTCTCTGAGGTTGATGTTTTCCCGAAGGATCAAAAAGCAGCCTTTCCCACTTTCCTTCTCTGATATTTCCTAGCCCTCTGGTAAGGTGTTGAGCATTGCTGTAAAGTGCAAGAGTGCTAACTGAAATCAAGAAGCCCTATTTCTTCTGAACTTAGTGCTTGTTCTCCCTTATTCTCCTGCTGTTGCAGGAATCTGTAAAACATAAAAAATGAAAAGGTCTGGACCTGCCTACCTTTGTCCTGAGAAACTCTGTGAGTGAAAGAGGCCATTCAGAGTGTGAGAGACTAGTTTCCAGGAATGTATTGTAGTCCCTGTTTTCTCAAGCTGGAATTGACCTATTAGGTCAGACTCTCAAAGGGCAAGTTTGATGCTAAAAAAGCAACATCGGTGGAGGAGGCAAATGGATTGGAGTTGGCTTGCTTAGCATTATTTGACTAGTTTCTTCTGTGCCGTAGAATTTCTCTGGGGGCTTTCATCTAAACCACGTTATGTCACTGAAATACTTTCCTAACTATTCAGTAATTACTTGTTCTGTAGCTTGTGAATTGAAACAGCGTAAAAGTTGGAGACAATTCTCTTGAAATATGAACACCTCATCTATTATAAAGATAGTCTGGAGGCAGAATTCATCCTTGAGTGCCAGAAGTTCACTCCAGATCCCTTAGAAGAGGATTTTCTTTCGCTTAATTTTAGTGTACTCTGGAGAAAAGTTGTAACATGTCCTGGGTAGTGACAAAGTTTCTACCTGCATGATCATGGAATACATTAATTTATAATTACTCTTTTTAATGCTGTATCATCTAACGCTTTAGACTGCATCTAGGTGCCTGAGTCTTCCATTATGTGCAGTGCTCTGTGCCAAAGAGGAAAGCGTAAACCAGAAAATGGATATCAGTTGGCAAAATCAGAGACAGCTTTAATAACTTTAGGAGTTCAAAGATCACAAGCCCTTGGCAAAAAGCGTCACTTGATCATGTTGTCTCTAGATCCTTAGCATTGGACATCTAGTTGTTTTCTCTTTTCAGTTCACAGTTTCACTGAGTGTTTGCTAGTCATCGTTGTAAGTTTTCGCTTCTTTCACGTTTAGACTTTTCTATGGATAATTCACTTTTGTTCTTACTTTAAATGGACATTTGTGAAGATTAAAGTTGTGTGTCTCATTACCAGTAAGAAAAAATGTTTGGGATATTGGAACCCATGGATCAATGGAACCTGAATAAGTTTTGTTAGAAAGATGAGAGACTTACCTGGCATTTGTTTTCTTCATTGTGTTCCTTACCCTACAGTAGGATCATTTTATGAGGTTCTTAGGCTTCACGTTCCAATAAGAGGTTTCCAATCACTCTCAACTTTGGGAAGTTTCTTGGTTGGCGCGTTTCTCAAAAGCTGGCACTGTGTCTCTTGCCAATGTTTGGCAAATCTCTTCTGCCTTTGTATTGGTTGAAATAGACTTCTTGTGAGTGTTCTAGATCACCTCACATCAGAAAAGAAACACACTTTTTTCACCTTTGATTTAAAGAACACATTGTTTAATGGTGCTTTTCCTGTGAAGGAGAAAGTTCTTTTCAGAACAAATGGAATTGTGTTATTCCAGGAACATACACAGTGAGTCGTGCAGAGCCCTGACTCATTTAGTACGTTCTGGCCAAGGTACATTTTTGTGAAAAACAACCAATCATGCTGTTAAAGATAACCTGTCTGCTTCCATCTCATTTTCTAACCACTTAACATTTTTCTTGCGTACAAGGAAGGAGTGTTTGAAAATAAACCACCCATGAAACGCCCTGGAAACGAAGTCATAGTGCAAATGAAGATTAACTCTTAAATTTAGACTTCCATCATTTTATTAATTTTAACAAAGCTTTGAGTTTTGTTCATATCATCACAGGTCAGTAAAGGACACTTTCAGCACTCTGAGCTTCAACATTATACGTTAAAAATTTGTTATTTATTCTGAGTCCCGCAAGTGTCCATAGCGTGCAGACCTGTTACTGCTTCATTCATGTGTCAGCTGGTTTGGCCTGATTGCGACCTAGCTGAGTGCAAGTTGGTGACTCTTCAGGATGTCTTCAGTACAGTTAGGAGGTGTAGCAATAGAGATCCTGAGAACTTCAGCTATGCGAAGCAAGGGAAAGCAGTAGGCATACCTAGGTGACTTAAACCTGTATGATAAGTTTTGTGTTAACCAAGTTGAAGACATATAATATACTGCAACCTTGAGCATACACAGTTGTTCCCAAGGTACTATTTCTAAATCGCATTGACATTACATTTCCTGGCAGTTCATTCTCAAATGCATTGCCTTGTGAAGATAGTTATAAGTTTAAGTTCAAGCCTTAAATGTACAGTATTTAAGTTAATTGTTAAAGTATTTAACCTCCCAAAATCGGAGTACAAGGTCCTATTTCTGTAGCAGAAAGTTTATGACACAAAAAGTAAATGCCAGATAAGAGTTGCTTCTATCTGAGTTAATATCTTTAGCATCTTTGTAAAGGAAAATATTAAGAATTTAAAGAATTAAGGAAAAGTAGCAAATTTCTAAACAACAACTTAAAAGTGCACTATATTTGTCATTCAATCCTAGTTAATTGAGAAAGTATCCTGAGACCTAAAACAGTACAATATACATTAAAAAACCCCAAACAGTAGCAGCTCTCAGAGGTTGATGTCAAAAGAACTGTATTACTTCAAGATTTACTATTCCACATGTTTCTGCAGGAACCCCACCCCCACCCCCCCAATCTACAGAACACTTCTGTTTACGTACATGTCATTGGCATCACTGAGATGGGGTGGGATGGCTCTCATGACTGGAGCATAGGAATAAATGGATACAAACTCTTCAGGAAAGACAGGCAGGGGAGGAGAGGAGGGGATGTTGCACTTTACATCAATGATCAGCTGGAGTCCATGTAGCTCCACCTGGGGATGGATGAAGAGCTGACAGAGAACATATGGGTTAGGGTTAAAGGGAAGACAAGGGAAGGAGACATCATAGTAGGGATCTACTACAAACCACCTGACTAGGAAGACGAAGTGGATGAGGCCCTCTGTAAACAGATTGGAGCAACTTCCTCCTTCAAGTGGCAGAGGAACGCACAAGACAAGGTGCCACGCTGGACCTTGTCCTCACCAACAAGGAGGGGCTGGTGAGCGATGTGAAGCTCAAGGGCAGGCTTGGCTGCAGCGAACATAAAATGGTAGAGCTTAAGATCCTTAGGACATCAAAGAGGATGTGTAGCAAGTGCACTACTCTGGACTTCAAGAAAGCAGACTTCATCCTATTCAAAGGTCTGCTTTGGCAGTGTGTCATGGGGTAAAGCCCATGGGAAGAGGGGCCCAAGTCAATAGTCAAGGACCATCTCCTTCAAGCCCAGCAGCAGCACATCCCCAAAAAGATGAAGGCAGGCAAGAAAGCCAGGCGGTCGACGTGGATGAACAAGGTGCTCCTGGACTTACTCGGACACAAGAAGAAGGTCTATAGGGAGTGGAAACAAGAATGGGCTAACTGGGAGGATTATAAAGAAGTTGTCTGAGCAGCCAGGGATCAGGTTAGGAAAGCTAAAGCACAGGTAGAGTTAAATCTGGCTAGGGACATAAAGGGGAACAAGAAAAATGTCTTCAGGTGTATCAATGACAAAAACCTGGTCTAGTGGAAGGTGTCGCTGCCCGTGGCAGGGGGTTCGAACTAGATGATTTTTAAGGTCCCTTCCAACCCAAACTGTTCTGCGACTCAGTTTTGTTAGCTGCTGCCCTTTAGCAATTGGTAGGCTCTGAAACATTGAATCAGTTACACATCTCTTCCCCATTTTCACTTCACATTTACTTCCAGTCTCATTTTAAGTTAAATGGATTACTGAGCAGATTGACTCTTTACTTGTTGCTATTTGCTTTTGCTACGTGGATTCTGGTATAGGTATGATGGGAGATAGCAATATGCCCCAAATCATACTTCTGTCTTTTTCTATGGTTTAAAACTACATGTACATCCATAATGTAGGAAAACCAGAATAGTGTTTCCTGTTTTAGCAGTGTCTTGTTGAATCACTTCCAGAACATATCAAAATTAGGCTTGAATTTGAAACTATGAACTGTGTTGCTTTGGAAAATAAACTTGCGTGATTGTGATGTGAAGACAAATGTTTCAATATGAATAGACTTGGTATTAAGATTGGAGGAGAAGTCCTGCCCTGTTGAAATTTTTGCAAGGCTAAGCATAGTGTCCTAGGTTGTAACCTCCTTCTGTTGTCATTGGCATGTGTTTAACATATGGAACATCTGAATTTTGTAGGGTGCATGGTTGCCTTTTGAAGCAGATAGACATTGGTGGGGCAAAGTGTAGCCATTACTTGAATGCCTCTATAACTGTCTAGACTGGCACGTGCAATAGAGCACCTAAACTGGTGCAAAGTGTTTTTCCTTCACTTCTGTGGTGGACAGAAAGCCATTGGATGTGCTGCTGACCTCCACGGTAACTTGTCACTGTCTCTTAGGGCCTCTTGAAGTTTTAAAGCATAAACATTTCTGCGTGTGTACTTTCCCTTCTACCTATGAAAAAGCAGTTTAGATCATGACTACTTGGATTCATTAAGCAGTTCATCCTTCCTTTTAATGAAGGAAAATTTTGAAAATATCTTCTAGCAGCATTAAAAATGTAATATGCAACAGAAATGAACTCAGGATAAGCTTCAGGTGTTGAATTTCTTTAAAAAAACCAGACTTGTTTAAAAGGGTGAAGGCAGTATTCAGGCATGTATTCTTTTTGAACTGGGATTGAATTCTGCCTTAAGAGAAGTTTTACGTATATAATTGCTCTGCAGAATCAGCAGTAATTAAAAAGGATGTGTTGATACTAGGAGCATTTCTTACCTGAAGCTGAACATTTAGAGCAGGTCTGGTGCTACAATTCCTGTGGACACAGTCTGTGACCATGAGTCCGTATGCTTTACACCCCTCAATAGCTTGAGCTTGCAGGCTTTGTCACAGTGCATTTGTCGAAGCTCTCAACTTTGAAAGGTAGTAAGGGTAATACAAGCTTTGTGAATACAGGTAACTATCTGGAANTAGGCCAAGAGTTGTATAAGTGTTCTGATGTTGGGGAATATTAGCGTGCAGTATGAGACTGAAAGAAGTTCACATGGGAACATGACGTTACAAATGGTCCAAGGATGATAAAAGGTTCAAGTAAAACACTTTTAAAAATACTGCTATCAGGAAACGTATTTATCAGAAGCCTTAGACTCCAAGCTATGGTGTTTGCAGAGCTGTTTCTGATAGGAATGCTGAAAGAAATTGCTATGTGTTACTGCCCGTAGTAGGACTTGAAGGGCTCCGGAATGACTTATTTAAATTTTGAAGCCTTTTGTTATATTTCTTGTAAGATTCTGCTTTGTCTTCTGTCTGAAGAAATAGATTTCAGTGACCGTGCTACAATCTAAAATCTTTAAGTTGTAATGCTGTGCTTGCTATTTTGAGATTCTAGGAGGTCTGACTTAAAATGTTATTCTTGAAAGCCATCCAGCTAATTGGGTAACCCACTGCAATATCCTGGTAACTGCTGCTTTTCTTCTCTGGCAATTAATTCAAGGTGTGGAGTGACTCTTTTCCGATATGCCACTAACCTAGTGAATGTAGAGTATGATGCTTTGCAGTTAGGAGTGCCTAGTCTGTGAGCAAACAAATTGCTGCAACGTTAGTGTCATAGCAAAATGTCCCAGAGATTTTTCTTCACGAGTGTTGCAGTGATTCATGTGCCTGATGAGTGATGATGAACAAAGATTTTAAAATACGGTTTCTCAGATGGACTTGGGGAAGTTGGTAAAAACCAAACAGGTTCTTTTTCTTCCCAGGAACTAGGAAGGGCCACCGCACATATTACAGTTACTAGAATTGCATGGAGAGATTGGCCTCTTACATAAAAATAGTAGCACCAAAGAGCCTCATTGTGCCTGGCTATATATAAATAATGTAATATCATGAGGTAAACTTGCAGCAGTATCAGAGCTTCTTGAAATCCTAGCTTGTTTTTGCTCTGTGCCTTACGGTGGACTTTCACAGCCAGGCTTTCGGCACAGAAAGGGTAAACCCAGGGCTTCAGAAGCATCTTCCTACTTCTGGAATACATTTACTATCTATCGATATTGTCTATTTTATTTTTTATGATTTACTATTCTCTCAAGTAGTCTCAAAAGCACCTTCTGAAAGTTGGAACTTTTTGGTCTAATTGAATGTGTAGAATTACTACTGGGTATTAAATCCTTCTCAACTCGTGTGACCTGAAGTCTTTGCTGTTCAGCTACTCAGTCGTGGTGTGTGATAGCCTTGTGAAAATAGATGATGCTCTTTCAGGGCTTCTTAGCCGTGATCTTGCTACACCTCATAATCATCAGGCTGCAACTGCATGAATTGTTGAGCACTGATGTATTCTTAATCACAAATAGTATTAATATCTCAGAGGGAAGTTTAGGGGATTTTTAGGACTTTGAAGTTGCACAGCAAGCCCTTGTTGCCTTGCCCTGGAGCATTCGACTTAAACTTGGGGCTGTTTTCTGATGCACAAATTTAATATGTGGGAGACTATGGCCTCCTCTGTTACAGCTTTAAGTTGCTATTCTAATTTACAAGGTTTCTGACTCAGTGGGAGATTTTGCCCTCATTCCCCCCTCTTTAGCTCCATGTGTGGCTGTGTTCATATCAAATAACTTCACGGATCTTGTACAGAATAAACAAGCTGCAGAAGCCTGTGGGCATTCTTGTGTGTTTGACAAGATCGTTCCCCAGGTCTCATTTTGCATGGCTACACAAACAGTTCTATGAGTACAATGCCCACATGTGTGTGCTTAAATGTAACGCTTAAGAGATTTCATATTTGGTTTCAGTAAAGGATTACTCTTTGGCCCAGGCAGGCAAATGAAATCTAGATTAATCTTGGTATTCTTCATAAATATGTCTTCCCAAGCCAGAATTACTGTGTCATGGCTGTCGTTGCCTTTGCTCTGGGACTGCGTATCTTGTATTTCTCGTATCAAAGCCAGAAATGCTGTGGCTTTTCTGGGTTGCTTTTAAGGGGGTTTCAGTGCAGGATGATGAGATTCAACAGGTCCTATACAACAAAATGTATTATTACCAAAATCAATGAAAACCTGACTATGAAAGCCTATATGTTGGATGCTTCAGAGTGGTTATAATCTACTAAATGTGGCAGTTTGTTTAAAAGTCCTTTTTGTTGTCTAACTAAAGAAAACGATCTTAAAGGGAAGTCTAATTGCAGTGAGCACTGTTGAGTAGCATTATTTTGTTCGTTTGTTTGGGTTTTTTTACTGGCTTTGACTAGAATCAGTCAAAGAAGTGGTGATTTATATTGTTTTGAGTTATCTAGTACAAAACCACAATAATCAAATTGTGTGGTTGTTAAAAATTGGCACTGATCTCGGATGGGGGAGGATTAGCCTTGTACTGCTATTGTTTGTTCTGAGTGTGTTGAATTTGTTGGTGTTGTGTAATTTCTTTCCACACAGAAAACAAGGAAATAATATTGATAAGAAAACACAATATGGATGCTAGGACTGTTTCACAAGATAAGATTTAAATTTCTGTATATACTTGAATGGAAGTCAATAATCCTTTTGGGTGCTCAAGGACTCTAGCTTGTGTTACTGACCTGAAAGAAAACAATGAAATGTTTTGGTGACCTGCTGAAAAAAACCCTGTGTGATGGAAAGGGAAAGGTATTGGAAGAAGAGTGTTGTCTCTTACAGTGTTAATTTGAAGAGATGAATAGGTTCATTGTCCGAACCAGATTAACTTGTTCTGTAGATTTTAAATCCAGTCTTAAATACTCTCTGATTTACAGCTTCAAATTACTGCATGGTGGCTCTTCTAATTAAAAGCAAACCAGTTAAGCAAGCACAGGGCCAAAGGGTGTATAAGCGAGTTAATCAGCTTAAACTCACACCTAAGTAATCTGTTTCCTCCTTTTGTCGTATGGTGGGTTGAAGAGGTGTGGTTTAGGTGTTCAAGTAATTAATAAACTTAAACCTGAAGCTGTGTACTAGTAGCCTGCTGGCAGTTCCTCTTGCTTCTTATAATGTGCTTTTACACATCCATTTTAATGTTTCTTGCCCTTTGTAACAGTTGGATGATTCAGCCGTTCATGCCTATATAACTTCATTTGAATGTAGTATCTTGGTTTTTCTTACTTGTTTGCAAGCCTTTTAAAGTTTGTCTCCTACATATCAAATTCCTCTCATGTAAAACACGAGTGCTATTCTTGCACAGTAGGTAGGACCTTTTCTTATGCCTCCGTATGTTGGAGTGCAAACTAGAGGCTTCAGCTGGCTATTACTTAAATGTTTCCTGCACTACAAGAACCTGCTCATACCTCCCCCCCATACGTATTTGTTACCAAATACAAGGAAATGCACTGTTTTGCTGCATCCCATAACATACTTTAGCCGTAACTGTCACTGATGGCACCTCTGTGTCTGGACTTCTCTAGAGCGCTGTGTTCTGGCTTTTGGTGGGCTTGGTCCTTTCATCCTGTACAGGGTCTAGGCTGTGATCCTCTTTAGAGGAGCCTAAGTGCCTCTGACTAGGACCTGTATCTGTATTTATAACCTCCATTTCCTCATCTCCTCCTTTTTCAGTTCCTGTATGCTTTTGGGAAGGCATGCCTCCTTTCTCATCTCTCCTGAGCCGAGATGGTGAAGCAGTCTTTGAAGTAGTTTGCCTTGGGATATCATTCCTTTCCCTGACTTTCTCAATCCGGCCAATGTTTTGTGGCTCGCAGGTTCTTGAGTTGCATGATTTCTCTTTTGATGAACCTGATCTTAGACAGGAGCTATGTTGTGCCTGAAGCTGTCTTCTTTTGAAGCTGACTCCACTTCCAGCAGAGATGGAAAACTGAATGTTAATTTGTGTATTATGGTTAGAACCTATCTATTTAGCTTGCCATTGCCGTGAGGGGAAGGACGTGCTCTCCCTTGGGACTTTGTGCTTTCTTTTCCCTACATCGTGCTCATCTGCACTGACCACACTTGCCACTCAACTCAGTCAAAAGTTGTATTTTCATTTGCAGAGTTAAAATTCAGTTGGGACGAGGTGTCAGAGCTGGTACGGGGAGGAGGATAAGAAAAGAACAGATGAGTTCTCCCCTGGTTTTCCTCCCAGAGCAGTAAAATGTTGGTTTGAGTCCTCTGTAACACATAAATTCACCCTAATGCAGTGAGGAAAACTGATTGGCCTTTGCAGTGCTCTCTCCTGTGCTTGCTTGTTGCCTAGGCACACTGATACTAGTTCTAACACAAAGGAGAGACAGAAAATGCACCCATGTATGAGGAGAGGAGGATTGTGAGAGCTCTTACTTGCATCAGGTTAAACTTCCCTATTGCTTCTTGCCACCAGAGAGGAAAAAAATTAAATGCAAAAGTATTTGCAGGGAAGGGGGTAGAGGCTACGCTTCTGCCCTGTAGATGTTCTGATTGCTGTGGGTTACTGGAGTTACCACAGGTCCTTGGATTTTATCTGCTAGGAGTGATTTGCTTTTTGTTCTGGTTTGTTTTTTCTTTAAAGGTGGGGAAGAGAACAGCAAATGTTTCTAAGGTTACCAAGAGTCAAGTATTTCAGTATTTCAAGTAGAGAGCAATAAATAAGTAAATCTAGAAATTAATGATGTCCATCAGCGTGGAAGTAATCTGCAGAAGCCTGTATTGGTAATTCAGCAGCAAACCAGTGTCTTCTAAGCACTTCTGTGCTTTTGGGCAATGCATGGCATGCTCTCCTCCTTCTAGCAGTGCCAGCCCCATGTGCAGGATGTGACCTGCGCTGCCTAGTGCAGGCAGTTCATGCCTGCCCAGAAGCTGTCAGGAAGTGGCAAAAGTACAGTCTGTCAGCACTTGAAGTGTGTTTTATTTCCTTTTTCAGCTTCACCCCATTTGTTTAAGCAGAAATGTGCCCTAGAACTTGGCTTACTCGTTTGGTTCTTTTTATAAATTCCATTTGCAAAAAGCAGGCAAACAACTTTTGTTTATGCTCAGATGACCTCAACTGACTTGCAAATCTGGACCAAACTTCGGCGTGTTGATTTGTTTCCAAAGTTATATCTGCAGTTCCTTTACTTGTATTTATTTATTTTTTAAAATTAGATCAAGCCTCAGAGGTACAGGTGACAATGATGCTGACTGAAAGCTGTAAACTTAGAGGACTTCATCACAGGTAAGCTAAGCAGTGGTTATAAGCAAAATTGTATCTGTGTGAGCTGAAAATACTGGTGCTTAAATGTCCCTTGCGAGGAGGAAACTTTTTTGAGAATTCAGCAAAATTTTTTCTGTTTGAAAGTTTTAATCCGTGAAGAACTGAAACTATTTTTGTGTGACTTTAAAATACAGAATTCTAGATATGCTTCTTATTGCAAAGAGTGCTTATAACCTTTTTTCCCAGTTGTGCAGTCCATAAAATCAGATGTGTGAGAAAATGAGGAAAGCCTGTAGCTTGCTATTCAAGCCTTGCGCTGAAATACAGGTAGATACTCCTTATACTCTTAGTTATTACAGGAAAAAAGGTGCTGCAGGCTTGTGTTAGTTTACACTGGTTCTTCAACAGACTAGTTGTGGTGGGAACTTAGTAAGGTAAGTCTATATGCAGTTTGATTGTCAGTTTAGCTCATTTACTAGTCTGGTTTGTATTGTTTATAGTTTTCTACATGGCACAGAAAAGTAGCGTGGTTAGGTACCATCCCACATGGGCACGAGGAAATGCCTTTTAGAACTCACATGTTATCCTGGTATGGCATTGCAACATCACCGATGGGATATATTCCTTAAGAATTAATAGCATGGTTTTTTGAGGTGGTGGCTTAAATTTTGTAATTGATGTCCCAAAAAGCTTGAGTTAGTGACAGTTTTGCAGCTTGGGTTAAAGGCTGGAATTGGCCTTAAAGATCTTCATTACTTGCAAGGATGCAGGTAAGAAGGAGCCTAAACTCATCATCAAGTCTCTTTGCTGGTAATCGATCTTTTTTTACTGGTAGCATGAAGGAAGTAAAAACACTTCAAGCAGAATTATTAAGTCTACAGGGCATTTAATAACTCTCAGAAAAACAACTTTTATAGTTAAGACCATGCCTAAAATACAGGATTGTATTAAGAGTAGCAGGCTCTTGGGAAAACATATTTAGAATTGAAACAAAATGAAACAACCCCCCTGTGGTTATTCAAAATCAGATGTTATCCTCCCATTTTATGAGTCAGACTCTTTAAAAAGTCCAAAAAGCTTTTCTTCTGTACTCTGCCTTTGAAGCTGGGACCTTTATTGTGATCGAAGGTAGAGCTACATGGGTCTGTAGAACTCATGGGTGTGACACCAAACTATCTGACATCTTCAAATAAGAACAGGAAATGTCGAAGTTCCCTTTTGAAAAATCTTTATAACCCACTGGAGACTTAATAATGTATTTTCAGTAGGAGATGCAGCTTTTTAAGAAAATGCATCTTGAAGAATTGAAACTACGTACAATTTGTTTCAAGTTTCTACAAATACTTATGTTGATACTATAGGAAGGTGTTTGGAAACAATGCAGCATGGGGGTTACCTGAGCCATTTGGAGGACTGGAAGAGACTTCTATGGTGGTTTAGTCATGGACTTGGCAGCGTTAGGCTTGCAGTTGAATTTGATGATTTTAAAGATCTCTTCCAACCTAAATGCTTCTGTGATTCTAAAACAGCCTATGACCTAACACTGCGATATCAGCTAGACCATGTCATTAAGTGCCACATCTAATCTTTCCTTAAACACCTCCAGGGATGGTGACTCCACCACCTCCCTGGCCAGTCCATTCCAGTGTCTAATCACCCTTTCCATGAGGAAGTGTTTCCTAATATCCAACCTAAACCTCCCCTGGCGCAGCTTCAGGCCGTGCCCTCTCATCCTGTCACTGGTTTCCTGGGAAAAGAGCCTGACCCCCACCTGACTACAACTTCCCTTCAGGTGGTTGTAGAGAGGGATAAGGTCGCCCCTGAGTCTTCTCCAGGCTAAACGACCCCAGCTCCCTCAGCCTCTCCTCGTAGGACTTTCCCTCCAGTCCCTTCCCCAGTCTTTTTGCTCTCCTCTGGAGCTGCTCCAGCACCTCAATATCTTTCTTGAGGGGCCCAGACGTGCACGTAGTGCCGAATACAGAGGCAGAATTCCATCCCTAGTCCTGCTGGCCACACTGTTCCTGATACCAGCCAAGAGGCTGTGGCCTTCTGTGCCACCTGGGCACGCTGCTGTGATAAACACCTCTGTGATAAACACCTGTGATAAAACTCCTGAGATACTTCTGCATTTAGAGAGCAATTTAATGTTTAATTGATTCAAAACTAAAATTTTCTGGTCTGTAATTTAAAAGTGGATCAAACATGATGTTTTGGCTTTTTTTTAAAGCACTGTCATGGAGCTAAATATTTTATAACTATAGTTGCATTTAGAATGGTGTGCTTCCAAGCTGATGATATATCACTTCTTTAAATGACAACCTCAATTCACAGGAAGTTACTTCAGCCCTTTTGGACCAAGTGAAAAAATTTGGAGAGTTCTCCCTAATAGGAAAATACTTTGATATCTCATTAAAAAAAAAAAATTGTCTAGATCTTCAGTTATTTGGAGACCTTGTGCTCTGCAATTCATAATGGAAGATTTGATGCTTTCCTTCAATGTTTAATTGCTTTCACTTACTGTGTTTAGAGATCAAGAAGATTTTTATCAAATTTTGGTTTCATAAAGCTAGGGATTTCTCTCACTGTCTTCCAGGAATCTGCTACCTATCACTCACGTCTGTATAGAAGAGGGAGAAAAACCAATGGTGCTGCTGCCGTACATGAACTGGGGGAACCTTAAACTATTCTTGCGACAGTGCAAACTGGTAGAGGCCAATAATCCTCAGGTACGCTCAGAAATCTGTGACTTCTTGCCTGTTAAACTTAGACTTCTTTTGTCATATGTGTGTGTGCCTTAAAAGAAATAGTTGTGGTGTTAACCTGTTCCGTTGTGCCACTGAGAGAATTGGCAAGCAGGTTCCCTAGCAAGTGTTCGTCTTGATTCATACAAGGAAAACATTCTTGGCTGTGTTTATCACGGATGTTTAGAAGGCATGAGGCTGAATTAAACTTTGATTAGAGTAGTAGCAGATATGTCAATCCATCTTAAAAAAATATACTCTCTTCTCTATTTTTCAATATGGTTGTGAATTTGAGTTAGAACACACAGGGGAAAATTGCCTATGGAGAAACTGATTTTATTTTTAATATAATGGATTATCCCTTTTGTTACTCTAGTTCTTAACTATTTCACAGTAAACATAAAGTACTTCTGTTGAACTTTTAAGATGCTACAGTGGATTTGCCATAACGTAAAATAAGTGGATTTAACTTTAGATACTAAAGAAAGGAATATCTGCTGATTTTTTATTATTATTATTATTTTTACTGCTATGGGTGCTTATTAGCATTCATAACCTTACTGTGTTTCAGTGCAACTTATTGTATACGTTTCATGAGAAGTGAGAGATAATATTCCTAGATGACAACTTATTTTATTTATTTTTAAAAAATCTGAGTGGTTAATGATGGATATGTATATGTAGTAAAATTATCCCTAATGTTTGGATTACCTTGTCTTTTCTTTGACTTCATCTTGGTTTGGCTTCTGTCTTTAGATTAAATTGGGCACAAAATGAAATCTTGTTTCCTGAGGTCAGCGTTTGTCCCTGTTACGTACCAGATTTCAAATGAACCCGTGCTCATTTGCCACCTACCGCTTAATTTACAAGTTGTGATGAGTTGCTAGGATCTTTCAACTTTGTTTTTACTTGTTTTGCTGCTTGATCTGAGTTGTAAATCCCTATGCAATGCACCAATATCCCTTTCCAAGAATTTAAGTCAAAATGAAATTTATAATCTGTATTATGTCAAATAGGAGTTGCTTCTTAGTAACTAGCTATGACTGTAATTAACAAAAAATGGGCCATTTTATGTCCCAGATAGTTATATTAAGATGGAACTTCTCTACAGATACCTGAAGCAAAGTCTTGATTTTTCTGAAATAGTATCTGGCTATTGTTCTTAATAACCTGTTAAGGAAGAAGCCAATTTATTATTGTTTCAATTTATCATTTGATTTATTTTCACTCCAATCTTGCAACTTCGATGTGTCCATCTGCATACTGAATTTTCTGAAACACTATAGAAACAGAAGAGAGAACCCAAGGTATTAAGTTTGTTCAAGGGTTCAATTTACATAGAACTGTGAAGTGGAAAAGTAGATGAAGCAACAGCCTTTGATACTAGTTTTCAGCAGTAGATTGCAGCAAGAATTTGGCTGCTGTTTGTGCTCTGCTGCCTAAAAATGTGTTGATTTCCAGGGAAGCAGTGAAGCAAGTGTGATTATAAGGGTAAAATTGTCCATTTTTTGCCTATTTTCACCACTAATCAGAGGAAAAACCTGAGGCAGTGAGGCAGTTGGAAATTGGAAACATTTGCCTGTGGCATGTCCAAAAAAAAAAAAAAAAAAGTTAAAATTTAGAAAAAGGAGTTTTCATAAGTTTTCAACAGGGGGTAGGGGCTGTAGCTGCTAGAAAGCATAAACCACTAAAGGTGAGGGGACAGGGCAAACCAGAATACAGCAAAACCCACTGATCTCACAGGCACTGGGCTTGCAGTTTTGCAATCGTTGTTCTGTGTTCTTGCAGGCAATTTCCCAACAGGATCTTGTACATATGGCTATTCAGATTGCCTGTGGAATGAGTTATTTGGCCAGACGAGAGGTCATTCACAAAGACCTGGCTGCTAGAAACTGCGTGTAAGTACTCAATGGGATAGAGTCAGCATGCAGACAATGTTATGTCATTAGCTAGAACTAGAAGGGGCTTTCTCCATTTGACCTGATCTCTTCTTTAAAATATACCACTGCTTGGATTTTTCTTCCAAATTTCGAGTGAATAATTTTGTCAGTGAAGTTGTTTTCCTCTAAACGTAAGGTGAGCCAGAAGGGCGTGGCTTTCAAGGAAGCAGAACATCATCATCTTAACTACTTCTGCTAGGTTTTGTCTATCGCTTTTTCAAAGGTTTGAAAAATATTAAAGCTTTCCTTCAACTTTAATAAAAATGTGGAATGTCTTGGGCAATTTATCAGCGGACAGACTTTATAAAAAAGTTTTGGGTTGGTTGATTCTGTTTATCTTGAAAAATGCCTTACTGACTCTTTGTGGGTAGGATTCTTAGTTGTCAAATGATAGGTAGATATGAATGTCCTTCATAACGGTAGGAAGGCCACAGTAGGGTTTAAGACCATCTTCTGACTGGAATGCACCCTCAAAATGTAGAGATTGAGGTGTTTGGCTTTCTATAAGCCAGATCACTCAGAGACCACCAACTGTGCTCATTCTCCATCTGCCTTCATACCTAATAAGGAGAAAGAGAAAATACAAGGTTCTGCCTAAATTTAACTAAATATCTGAAAATAGCAATATAGTCTGTGAGCTTAGTTTTATAGCGTCTGCAAATAACACGATCATTCAAGTAACACAGTTACTTTTCAGAATTTAAGACCGTGTTTGAAGCCTTGAATTCAAGTTCCTGATTTGCACAGACACTTCTGCTTTTGCCACGCGCCTGGTGTCTGTTAGAGAGCACGGCACGTCTAGGTCAGCAATTCATAACAAAATACAAGTCGTGTTCCCTACACGAGAACAGGTCCCGCTCCTGGAATTTGGACAACTTTTGTCTCTTTGCTTCTGTCCACAAAATCACTCAATACTCTCAAGTGAAGTCTTTGGCACAGTTCTTCAGACGTTCTGAATGGGGCCAACAAAGCCTCTAATGTTGCATCCAGGGGGCTAAGAAGAGCAGCTGGGAGATGCATAAGGACTCATGCATACTTAAGCATTTAAGAGACTTAAGCACACACATAGCAAATGCTGGGACAGAGGGAGCAGCGAGATCCACTCTGAAACCATCCCTTGTGCGTTTGAACTAGTGCCACCAAGGTAGTCTAGCAGAATCTTTCGTGGCTGTTGCGCTACATAAGGAGTCTCAGTTTGGTACAGTTCCTAAGACTGTTCCTAATTCCTGTTGCTTTTCATCTCTGGTTAACATGTCGAGGGAGAAGTGGTGCTGCAGGAGTCAAAGATCATAAACAGTGCTTCAAGGAAGTTGCCTTGTCATGACCTCTCATTTCTGTGCAGTGAATTAGAAGCCTTGTGCATTTGCTGTGCAACGGGTCAGAAAGCCAGACTGCTGACCTCCTTGCCCTCCTGGGGC